>VZRX01015107.1:10519-79994 GCA_013398075.1 Notiomystis cincta
CCCCAGCACTGGAGGTGCCCCAGCAGTGCCAGCACAGGGACGGGCACTACCCTGGCCCTGCTGCCACCCCAGTGCTGGCACAGCCCAGGGGCCACTGGCCCCTTGCCCACCTAGGCTTATGTTTTTTCATGGTTCTTTCACTACCTTGGTTGTTGGGAAGGTCACTTGCATCTCTGGGTTTACTTTCTTCCCCCCCATTATCCCCCAGAAAATATCTGCGGAACAAACTGGCATTTGGTTGGCAACTCCTGCCTGAAGATCACCAACGCCAAGGAGACCTACGATCATGCCAAATTGTCCTGCAGGTCCAACGGTGCTTTACTGGCTTCTCTCACCACCCAGAAGAAGGTGGAATTTGTTCTGAAGGAGCTGCAGAAGATGCAGTCTTTGGTGAGTGCTTCTCTTGTACGTCCCTCGCGTAATAAAGCTGTGGCTGTGGAGAAGCCCTTGCTAGAGCATTGTGTGCTCTGTACACAATAGAAATGCCTTTTAACCAAAACCAACCGATTTTCTTCTGAAATTCAGCGTACCCTCTGGGTGCTTCTGAGCTGAAAGTGTAGAGAATGTAAATGGAAAGATAAATATAAACATACAAGTGCCTCAGAGATATCACTTTCTGTACTGGAATCACAACTGCATTTCCTCAGTGGAATACAGGACTGCCGGAGGAGCCCTCTGGTGACTTGTGCACAATATTTTATAAATAAAATTCCCTGTGGGTCACTGGAGGTGTTTAATGCAAAGTATTGAGTTATTTACTCCTCTCAGAAAAGCAGCTGTTTAAAATGTCGCCTTCTCATTCCACAGAGCTGCTTGGCTTATTTGGTGTTATTTGTGTGTGATTTAGTGGCAGGTGCTTTTCTGTCAGGCCCAGGGAGAAGTGAATTGGAATTTTTCCCTCTTCATGCATCAATGAAATAAATACGTATTTTTTCCAGTCCCCAGGAGAAGCAGGGAGATGTTCAGGGCAGGTTGTGTAGGTGGTGCTACAGCCCTGACAAAGAATGATGTTGTGCATCCTTTCTAAAATCCTGGATTAGCTTGGAAAGCTGCTGTGGCCTGATGGCACATCAGAATAACAACTCCTGGGTCCCAGAGGCCACTGTGGGAAGCATTTTCTCTAGGAAAAATGAAGCTGGAGGCAGTAGGATAGCTTTTCTTCAGGGGAGAACATGCTTCAGTATTTAAGAGAAATATTCCCCTGTTAAAACAAGAACATTCCCTACCTTGATTCCCTTTGTCATTTTAAAGTGGAATTTCAACAATTACAGTGTTTTAGAGGGGAGTCAGTTTAGCCAAGAAAAGGTAAGGTGCAGTTTAAGCAAGATTATTCATTAAGTCTCTTGTAAAATGAGGAAGCCAAGCCTGGGACTGTGTAAAAATATGTGACTCTGACAGCTCCAGGTATTTCTGAATATTCCAGTAGTTGAGTGTAGACTAAATTCCTAAAGACACAGAGTAACACTTCCCTCATAGTGATTAAATCTTTACAGTGTGTAAAAAAGAATTCTTAATTCACAGGGGGTTTTTTCCACCTACAGAGTCCTTTGAAAAGGGAGCCCAAAGAGACTAGGAGCCTGTTTTAATGGATATTAGTGTAGAAGTCTTGTATGGTGGGGAACTGTATCCTGAACTGATCCCTGAGTGTGGGCAGCAGAGGATGGGGGGAAATCTGCCCCTGTGGCCCTCAGGTGAGCCCCCACCTGCAGAGCTGCCCCAGCCCTGGGGCCAACAGCACAAGGACCTGGAGCTGCTGCAGAGAGTCCAGAGGAGGCCCCGGAGCTGCTGCAGGGCTGGAGCCCCTCTGCTCTGGAGCCAGGCTGGGAGAGCTGGGAATGTTCCCCTGGAGAAGGGAAGGCTCCAGGGAGAGCTCAGAGCCCCTGGCAGGGCCTGGGGGGGCTCCAGGAGAGCTGGAGAGGGACTGGGGACAAGGCCTGGAGGGACAGGACACAGGGACTGGCTTCCCACTGCCAGAGGGCAGGGATGGATGGGATCTTGGGAAGGAATTGTTCCCTGTGAGGGTGGAGAGGGGCTGGAATAGAATTCCCGAAGAAGCTGTGGCTGCCCCTGGATCCCTGGCAGCGCCCAAGACCAGGCTGGATGGGGCTTGGAGCACTGGTGGCTGTGCTGAGGGAGGCTCTGCATTGCAGTTTCTCCTTTTTCAAGTAAACTGTATATAGATGTTTAGTAATAACAAGAAAACATGTTGGTGTTAGCATGATATGCTTTATAACTCTGTTGCTGTTGGAAGCTGCAGCTCTAGGGTGTAAAAGTTCATAAAATTAGTTTGAAGTAGGTGATGTTTACTTATTCTAGCAGTAAAGCAACATATACTGAGCTCAAATGCTCCTCCCCAAATGAAAGTGTGCCAAAAAATAAATTGCCAGTAGAAATAGTTGTCTTATCGAATTTTTATATAAAGTTTGTGACCAGCAACACTAATTTAGATTTGACCTGCTCCTTTATTTCTAGCCCAAAACTTTGACTCCATGGGTTGGATTGAGGAAAATCAATGTGTCCTATTGGTGCTGGGAAGACATGTCTCCCTTCACCAACACCCTCGTCCAGTGGCTTCCCAATGAACCAAGTGATGCTGGATTTTGTGGATATTTAGCTGAGCCTTCCCAACAGGGACTGAAGGCAGCAACGTGTATCAATGAGGTCAACGGCACTGTCTGTGAAAGGCCAGGTAACAACAGCTGTCTGGTTGATGTATATTTCCTAGAGAGTAAAGACAATGCAATTTATTACATTTCAAACCAGCTGCATCATGACTTTGCCAAAGAAAAGTACTTCTGAACCAGTATCTTATGTATGTATTTCATGCAGGAAATAGAAGTTTTAAAAATAGCTCAATGTTTATGCTGTTAACTGTAAAATATTTTTTCTCAATTGCATACCTACTTGTGACATTTAGGGTAATTATGGTATGGAGCAATCTCCTGTTTAAAAAAAAAAGTAACTTTCCAATTGAATTCCCCTTTTTCCCCTCCCCTGCTATGTAGCCAGAGGAGGATTTTATCAAAGTTTGAAATTAATTGGCCACGACACTTTGGAGATACGAGAACTTTGAAAAAATGAAGCTATTTGCTTTTGGGAAAAGTCTTCCAGCTTTGTTGAAACTGCATATCTTTTCAGATGGCTTGGTCTGTTAATTCTCCATTGTAGCTGATTTTTTCTGAATACCAATTAGTGCCTTGTTAAGTATTAGGGAAGTTGGTTGATTAGATAAAATTTTTAAGTACACTGCACCAGTTGAAATCATTCTTTGTGGAAGTGCAGGATGTGAATCCTGAATGTGGAACCTGAACTCAAAATTCTGTATGTTTTCAGTTGGAGCGCTTGGGTTTAAGCTTTATCTTGATTTTTATGGTGTGAGAATAGTCTCTTGAAGCAAAGCTTAAAGCATTGGCTCACATTACAAACTGCTGAGCTAGTTCTGCTTTCAGTGCTTGTTTGAGGTCTGGAACTGATCAGATCACTTAAAACACATCCCTGTGTGCTCATGTAAAACAGGTTCTTCCCTACACTTGGCTGGGGAGGGTGACTAAGGAATACAGAACTGCAGAGAAAATGAGACTACACTCATAACTCCATTCCCTGGAGAAGCTGTGGCTGCCCCTGGATCCCTGGAAGCATCCAGGGCCAGGCTGGAAAGGCCTTGGAGCAGCCTGGTGTAGGGGAAGGTGTCTCTGCCTGTGGCGGGGGGTGGAATGAGATGGTCTTTATGGTCCCTGCCAACGCAAACCATTCTGTGGTTGTTTCTGGAAGAGAACTAATTGCTGTCCTCCCCCACAGCCAACCACAGCGCCAAGCAGTGCCGCACGCCCTGCGCGCTGCGCTCCGCCTGCGGGGAGTGCACCAGCGGCAGCTCCGAGTGCATGTGGTGCAGCAACATGAAGCAGTGCGTGGACTCCAACGCCTACGTGGCCTCCTTCCCCTACGGGCAGTGCATGGAGTGGTACACCATGAGCAGCTGTCCGCGTAAGTGGCTGCTCCGGGCTCCGGGCGCGGCCGGACGCTCCCTGTCAGTAGGAAAAGTCACCCAGACCCACAAGCCTTGTGCTGAAAATCCCCTGGATGAAAGGAACTAGGCCAGGCTGGATGGGGTTTGGAGCAGCCTGGCCTAGTGGAAGTTTTCCTGCCCGTGGCAGGGGGTAGAACGACACAGTTTCTAAGGTCCTTTCCAACCCAAGCCATTCTGTGACTGCCTGATTATCAAATCCAAATTAGAGTTTACACAAATCTTTTATTCTGAAGTATTGTCTACTAACAGACTAGTAGGAATTTCTACCTCATTTTAGATAAATTATTTACCTTTTTGCCCCTTTTAGGTAGATGAGAGCAAACTGCAAAAGTTTCATGGCATTTTGGAATACTGTGTTTTCTTTTCAAATTGGAGTAAAAGAGCCAAAAACTTAAAACAAATGAAGATATAGAAATTGTTTCATTTATGTTGAATTCTTTAGGAGGTGGGTGTGAGCAGGGGCATCACAGGTAGCTCAAAGTGGTGCAAAAATAAGAGATGAAGAAAATGAATTTAAAGAACACAAGAATTTGAACTTCCCATATTGCCAGAGGTCAAAAGTTGGAGGAAGCATCAGGCAGGAGATGAGTAAGCTAAAATAATGGAAAACTGTTTCTTTCTACTACTTTTTTTTTCTTTTTAAAGGCAAAGATTTTCTATTTAAACATAAAAATAGAAAATCTGATCATTTTGCAACACCAAGAATCCAGAAAGTGTTTTTCAAGATGGTCTGGGGAAAGGAATAGAAAAAGTTTTATGTATGTAAAGAGTTTGTCACCCCTGAAATCCTGTCTCATTAGAGAAAGGAGGGGCTAAAGGGTGGAATTCTATTCTCCAATTTGTGTTCTATGCTTTTTACTTAGATAAATACTTGCAATAATAGCATGTGGTACTGAAATATGGTAGGTAGAGGCTCAGAGCGACTAAACCGGCCAGTTTTTAGCCTCTGCTTCCAGATGGCTCATTTGGTCATACGATCTATTATAAATCAATCAGAGATGTTTTGTAGAGGGAGCATTAACCTCTGACGTTAGAGGGTGACACGAAAAGGTTCGTGTTGTGCCGTTTTATAACTCACTGATTATTGGAACCTTTGTTATCAGTTGTCTTAGATTCTGGAATAAATATGCTGATCGGAATGAGTATGTTACTGTGAATATCAGAAAAAATATTTCCAAGTTTGATGAGATAAATATTTTGGTGGGATAAAAATACAAGGTTTTCTGTGGTTTTTGTTGCTTGTGTTTGAGATAATGATTTATTCCACAATTTCATGTTTTGGTTTGTTTTTTTGTAGCTGAGAACTGCTCAGGCTACTGCACATGTGCTCAGTGCTTGGAGCAGCCCGGCTGTGGATGGTGCACGGATCCGAGCAACACTGGGAAAGGGAAGTGCATCGAAGGCTCTTACCGGGGTCCTGTCAGGATGCCGACCCCATCCACGCCAGGGAAACACAGCTTGGAGCCTGTCCTCAATGTCAGTATGTGTCCTGTGGAGAACAGCTATAACTGGTCCTTTATTCAGTGTCCAGGTAAACGAACAGCGTTTAATTGTCCAACCTTTCGATTAAGTGCCAGGGGAGAGAGTTTTTAGGACTAAAGTGATGTCTGTGTTCCCTCCTGTTAATGAGGGTGCAGAGGAGCATGGAATATAAATAGGAGTTACACACCTGGAGATGGAAAGAGATGTGCAGCGGAGCTGCACAGGTTTGCTGCATGAACACATTATTATTTATTACTTGAGAGAATTCCTTCCTTTTCCCTACAAACCTTTACTGGGATTTTAACTTTTGTTTGTTTATTTGTTTTAAGGCTGTTTGAAAGAAAGGCAGATCTTTCTTTGAAGGTTGTTTTAATAATGCTCAGGATGCTTTTTAAGTAATGTTTTTGACACAAAACCAACATTCCCCTCTCCGTTCTTTGTAAATCCGTCCCACCAGCAGATTCCAGTCCAATGTGCACATAATGATTTGCAGGGCAGTTTTCTGTGTGTTGCTTTAAATTTCTGGGTTTTGATATACACTTGGTTTTGGTCCATGTATTGCTAGCAAGAGGCAGGCACCTCTCAGGAAGGTGCATGAGATGGTTTCATTTATCCTCTACACAACACAGACTGCTGAGGGTCTCTGTGAGCTATATTTGAGCACCAACACTGATAATTTTCCTGTTTTCTTCAGCCTGTCAGTGTAACGGGCACAGCAAGTGTGTAAATGAGAGCATCTGTGAGAAGTGTGAAAACCTGACCACGGGCAAGCACTGTGAGACGTGTATCTCAGGCTACTACGGGGATCCTACCAACGGGGGCACGTGTCAGCGTAAGTGTTGCCTCAGGGCTTCCCGCACTGAGCTCTGCCATGTTTTTCACTCTTTGCTCATTCCTCTGCTCTCTTAACACAAATTATATCCTGATAATTCATGTTTTCTTTCCTGCAGGTGAGGCTTAATTCTTGTTTCCTCAAATCAAAGACACTCAAACTGAAATTACTTTTGTTGCACATAAAGATGATTTTATACACTCCTTTCTAAACTTGGAATGATCACAGTGAAAAATGTCTATATTTTAGTGTTTGATGATCCTGGTTTTGAAAGAAACAGTGTGGATCCAAATGGCTTGAACAAATTTCTGCTTATCTAAGTTTCACCTTCTATTCCATTTGGTTAATGTGTTGTGTATTTATAGTTAAAATTGTCTGCTTCATAAAGGCTTGCCATGTTTCACTGAGGACTTGGCTGGATTTCAGTTGAAGATTAGGAGAGCCCTGTTAAAATTGCATTTCCCTTTGTAAAGTGCCTTGGGACTCATTGGCATAAAGAACTATTTTCAGCTGTGCAAGATCCAGTTAACAAACTGGGAAAAACTCTTCCTTGAAAGACCAGTGCATTTTATATTGAAAAATATACATGGAAGACTTGGAGTTTTGATCTACAGCCTTTGACGTGGTTTTGAACTGCTGGGAATTTTTCAGTGTTGTGGCATGGGGAGTCCAATTGTAAACCAGAATCAAGCTTTGAGAGGTGCAGCTGTGAGGGGAGGTGCTTCTTGCTCCTAAGAGATTTAATCATGGAATCGTGGAATGGCTTAGGTTGGAAGGGACCTTAAAACTCATCCCATTCCACCCTCTGCCATGGGCAGGGACACCTTCCACTCCCCCAGGTTACTCCAAGCCCCAGTGTCCAACCTGGCCTTGGACACTGCCAGGGATCCAGGGGCAGCCACAGCTTCTTCGGGCATTCTATTCCAGCCCCTCTCCACCCTCACAGGGAACAATTCCTTCCCAAGATCCCATCCATCCCTGCCCTCTGGCAGTGGGATGCTATTCCCTGTGTCCTGTTCCTCCAGGCCTTGTCCCCCATCCCTCTCCAGCTCTCCTGGAGCCCCTCCAGGCCCTGCCAGGGGCTCTGAGCTCTCCCTGGAGCCTTCCCTTCTCCAGGTGAGCACCCCCAACTCTCCCAGCCTGGCTCCAGAGCAGAGGGGCTCCAGCCCTGGAGCAGCTCCGGGGCCTCCTCTGGACTCTCTGCAGCAGCTCCAGGTCCTTGTGCTGTTGGCCCCAGGGCTGGGGCAGCCCTGCAGGTGGGGTCTCACCTGAGGCCCACAGGGGCAGATTTCCCCCCATCCTCTGCTGCCCACTCTGGGGATCAGCCCAGGGCATGGGGGATTCTGAGCTGGGGCATGTCCAGCTCCCACCAAGCAGCACCCCCAAATCCTTCTCCCCAGCACTGCTCTCCAGCCATTCCCCACCCATCCTGTCTTTGTGCTCTGGCTTACTCCAGCCCAGGTGCAGGACCTGGCACTTGGCCTTGTTGAACTTCATGAGGTTCACACAGTCACATGTCTCCTGTCTGTCCAGGTCCCTCGGTGCCATCCAGATACCATTGGAGGCTGTCTAGGTCCCTCTGGATGTCTCCCCTTCCTTCCAGCATGCTGACCTTACCAGTTAGTTGTCACCAGCGAACTTGCTGTGGGTTCCTCAATCCCAGTGCCCTGTCATCAACAGAGATGTTAAACAGCACTGGTCCCAGTGGATTATATTAATGGAGTATAGTGAAGTGGAATGAAACAATTAGATACAGTGATAGAAAAGGTAGAATAAAAATAATGGTGCTCAGAGTAGTGTCAGTACTTCTTTGAAATAAGTTTGGCTGGTTTGTGGCTATCCTGGAAAAATGAAGTGGAGGTGATTAATGAGCAGACATTGAAAACTTTTTCTTGCATCTTCCAAGTGTGGAGACAATCCAGAAGAAAATACTTGAATAGTCATTTAGTTTGTTTATTGGAAGTAGTGCCAACCTTTTGGATGAACATGAGGGTCAGTAGCTGGAGCATGGAGTCCTGTTTCCTCAGGCAGGAGGAAGGTGATGGTTGAGGCTATGAAGAACTTCCCAATGGACAGATTCAAGGAAGGGGAAAAACTCACAGGGATACAGCTCCTTCCATTAGAAAAAAGGGATATGGAGTTCCAACAGACAGCACAGCAACAGGAGTACAAAGGAGAAGGTGCATCCCTGTCACTTGATTTCACAACATTATCTGCTAGATTAAATATTGCTGAAACTCCTAAACTCATTTCATGTGAAGGTACTTCGAAATGGTCTAAAGTTTACTTGAAAGTAATGAATAAATCAAGGCCAAGTTGTCTGAGAAAATAGAGAATTCCACCCTGAGCTTTCAGGTTTGATCACTGGATCACAACGTGCCTGTTGGTAGGTATCGCCTTTCTGTGCCTCTGGAAATGGAGAGTAAGTTCCTCTAGACTCTTGTGCATAAGAATTGTCCCAAAATAGTTTGTTGTTAAGATGAATGACAGACTGAAATCATCCAGATGCCTGAAAAAGAAATTAGAAAATGTGTTGAGAGATTGTGGAACAGCATTCATTCCTTATCTGATAGAACCAGTAGCTCATGTCAGAAGTGCTTTGCTCTCAAGTGCTTTGGACCCAGGTTTTTAATTTGCTGTCATTTAACACTATTTATGGGGAAGGGGAAAGAATGAGGGAAGCAGGATCCTGGGCAGAAAGACTGAGGTGGATTGGGAAAGGGAAAGCAAGAGCAAATCACCCTATCTGATACAGCCAGGCTGACTGCTGCCCCATTAGTCATTTTTGCTTGGTGAAAACCTTTCCAGAGGGGAATTCTTCAGATAAGATTGGCTGACAGGCAGCAAAGCCAGCTCCTGTTTTTTCCCTTCTCTGAGCTGTGGTGCTGCCATCCTTTCCCATTAATAATGTGCTGATTTCACTCTTTTTGTGCATTTGTGAGCAATACTTTGTGCTGGTCTGTTTTAAGAGCCCACAGTCACAGCCATGCTGGAGACCGTTGTTGTACACTCCAGCCTGACACACAAACATCTGTGTGTTTGCATGTTTGCACATTCACTGCCTAGTGTGAGTCCTGGAACTGTGGAATGGTTTGGGTTGGAAGGGTTCTAACTGTCTGACTGTCCAGTTCCACCCCCTGCTGTGGGCAGGGACACTTTCCACCATCCCAGGGGGATCCAAGCCCTGTCCAACCTGACCTTGGACACTTCTAGGAATCCCGGGGCAGCCACAGCTTCTCTAGGAACTCTGTGCCAGGCCCTCCCCACCCTCCCAGGGAACAATTTCTTCCCCATATCCCATCTAACCCTGCCCTCTTTTATTTCAATGCCTTCACTCCTACATATCCCTGTAAAAAGTCCAACACAACGTTATATTACTTGTGTTGAAAATACTTTGTCAAACTGCAGTTATTTCCCTGAAAAATTGTTTGCATCACATCACACACCCTGGTGTTGGCAGAGCTAGGCAGATAATAACTAAATGGCAGGTAAATCACTCCTCAGAGGTTGCTTTTAGGAAGTGTCCAAGTAGAGGAGCATTAATCAGGAAGGGCAGGAATTGCAGCACATCAAATGTAAAAATAGCTGCAAGGTGCTTTCTCTGCATTCAGGATTTTTCTGAATTTTCTGATTAAAGTTTCCCATGAAAATATGCTGGTGGGAGATAAGGAAGTTATTTGCAAGTGAAGGGAAGGCACTATTATGCCTGAAATCAGATTGCAGCTGTGGCAGCACTTCCGAACACAATCCATTGCAGCCTTCGCTGGTGGCCCAGGAGTTGCTGGTGCCATGGACCTGCCTGTTTCCCTCTCCCAGGGCTCAAGGGGGCCCTCCAAGGCAGCTAAAGCACGTGGCATGGAAGAATGATGTTTGGGCAGGTGGGTGATGGTGTTGCCATTAGGAAGCTGGACCATCACAAACATGGAAAGAGGAGTAACGATCCCCATGACCATCTCTGGATGAGTCTGTGACCTGTGGCTTGTGGAGAAGGTAGAAGGAGACTCACTGGAAGGTGATTCATCATCAGGCTGTTATCACCATGCTCTGTCAGAAAGCCATTTCCAGTGGTTTGGGGTTTGTGCTCTATAATCCAACTCCAGCGGGAAATTATCCATTGTAGACTCCAGCGAGGTCGTCTAGAACATTCCATCAAGTTTGTTTCCAAAGTTTAAAGTTCTCTGAAAAGCCATGAGAAGATGTCTCTGTGCATATTCCAGTTCTTTAGTGAATGATGTCCCGTTATAGGCTTGTAGGAAAGTGGATAAATGAATAGATTCTGTTGTTTTAAATAGAGATATTTGAGTGCTCAATCTTCTTGATATGCTAAAGAGCAGAGAGGAAAAGTTAATGCTCAAGATGCTGCAATCTGCCTCTAAACAAACTAAAAATCAGGAGCAATTTCATGTATGTTCATATTGATTCAACTTCGCTTTGCTTCCCTTGTGCAAAGCATAAGGAAGGAAGTACAAGGCATTCTCAATAGTACTAAGACTTATTTTTCTTTAAGTGGAACTAATGAAAAGTGTGTTTCCTTCACAGAATACAATTATTTTGTTGAATTTTCATTCAGTCTCCTTGTTCCTACAATAGGCCTTTTTCCTTCTTATTTTACTCTGTGTTGCTGCTAGGAAACCCCTCATCCACATCTGAAAAGCACAATTAAGTGTCCCTGATACAGTATAGCTTCCATTATGTGCCAACAGAAAGAAGATATCAAAAGGATTCCTAAAATAAGGTCCAAGGCTGGCAGAGATAGTCAAGATGGGAACTTCATGTCTAAGAATCTGCTGGTACATTGATTGGCATGTCTGCTTAATGAGGAGGAATATGTCTTCTTAACAAGGAGGCTCCAACCTTTAAAGCATCTTGTTCACAGCAAGCTCAGGGACTATAAACAAGGGATCTTTGCTTTGTGTAGTTTTTTCCTTATATTGTACACTTTGCTATGCACAGCTCCAGATGGATGCACCTGCATTGGCAGAGTGACTCCTGAGAGGCACCTACATGCCAGGAGAAGTTGTTAAATCCATTCTTTCAGTGATAGTGAACAAGATGTCAAAGTCAACTGGCTGTGTAGGCTTTGTTCTTATTTGTTGATATGGTTTTGGGGGTTTTGTAAATGTTTTTCCTCTACATCTTTATAAATAAAGGTGTCAAAGTGTGTTAATATGAGCATTTAGTTTAAGTCAGGAGCATTTTTGTGAAGAAAATCTCCTGTATGTCCCCACCATGCTACCTCAGGTAGGATTTTGAGCAGACTCAGGTGTATGGGGTGGCCTGTTTTGGGCATGCAGTAGTTCAGGGCTGTGCAGGTTTGCTTCAACCACAACTTGATGATGACATTCGGTGCAAAGTTATCCTAAAATGTGCTGGGGGAATGCACCCCAAACTAGTCACAGCATGGACATCATCATCTTGGCACCATATATTTTCTGCTGATGCTATTGATAATGACATTATTTCCTCAACAGGACTGATGAGTCTTTTTATTTATTTCTAGAAAAAGCCCTTGGCCTTCTAGAAAAAGTCCCACAGACTTTGTTTTATTTTCCAGACTCTACTCTCAAGAGCTTTGAGGTTGGCTGAAATGTGTTAGCAAGCCCAAAATTATTTCAAATATTGTCTTTTCCTTCCCAGTTATGGTATCACCCCTGCTGTTTAACAATAGGAGAGGAAGTCAGATGAATTTTTGAGGCTGCAAAGCAGAGTCTGATGATGATTTCATAGAAAACATCATTCCTGGGTAGCCTGTGCTTGCTCTGTTTTGACACACGGTTCTATTTTCATCTCCCTTCTGTAGCACAAAGAAAGCAAAGAGCACCAAATGGATTTTCATCTGCAAGTTAATTGTTGATGTATCTCAGTTTGACAACTAAAGGACTTAATTGCTATAGAATTTATTTCTCTTCTTCGTTCAACGTTGCATCTTCTCCCCCCTCTGTTCAACAGCTTGCAAGTGCAATGGCCATGCGTCCGTCTGCAACACAAACACAGGGAAATGTTTCTGCACAACCAAGGGGATCAAAGGAGAGGAGTGTCAGCTGTGAGTTCATTTCTCTTTCTTATTTAAAATCAAAAACTTGTGGACATACCACCTTGGATGTGCCCTCACCCCCCATTTTTGTGTTTTTGATGTCTCTGCTCAGTTCTTTCTCCTGACACTTGACTGGCTGCACTCTGCACTGGGGAATTAATGAACAGAACGATTTCCTGAAGAATTCAAATTTTAAAAACATTTCAACTGGGAATGTCATGCAGAAGGGATGGGTGAAAAAATCCCCACCCTCCAAACTATGCATAGAATCCCAAAATGGTTTGTGTTGGAAGGGACCTCAGGGCTCATCCCATTCCACCTCCTGCCATGGGCAGGGACACCTTCCACTACCCCAGGTTGCTCCAAGCCTCATCCAGCCTGGCCTTGGACACTGCCAGGGATTCAGGGGCAACCACAGCTTCTTCAGGAATTCTATTCCAGCCCCTCCCCACCCTCCCAGGGAACAATTCCTTCCCAAGATCCCATCCATCCCTGCCCTCTGGCAGTGGAAGCCATTCCCTGTGTCCTGTCCCTCCAGGCCTTGTCCCCAGTCCCTCTCCAGCTCTCCTGGAGCCCCTCCAGGCCCTGCCAGGGGCTCTGAGCTCTCCCTGGAGCCTTCCCTTTTCCAGGTGAGCACCCCCAACTCTCCCAGCCTGGCTCCAGAGCAAAGGGGCTCCAGCCCTGGAGCAGCTCTGGGGCCTCCTTTGGACTCTCTCTGCTTTGCTTTATCCCTCAATAGTTTCTCTTTAATTGGTAGATTTTACTGTCCATGCTTTCTGATGTTGTTCTCTGGGAGTGTAAATATATACGAAATGAGCCTTTGACATTCAAGCAGTTTAATGGAGCAGTTTTACAGCAACAAATTTGCTGGAGGTTTCTCTGTAACATAACAGGAATGCTTTTAGTGTAATGTTAGTGGAAATAATTTAATTCCAAATAATTTCATTGCCAGGTCTATTTTTAAAGCATTCCTCACATGAGTAAACATTTATAGGGTAGAACCTGGAATAGTCATAAATGACTAAACTAATCCAGTTGCATGCATTGTGAAGAGCTAATAAATACCTTCCAAGTGGATGCAAATGTTAATATCCAGAATTTTATATTGCATTTTTACTGCATATGAGTTGGGCTTGAAGGGAACATGGAATTTCTTCATCAGCCCAGTCTAGCTCAGACATTCATCTTTAATCGTGTACTGTTATCAGCACAGGTTGTGTTTTCTGGTATTTAGTGGCTGGGAATAAATAAAACTGGATAAAAAGTCCATTTATTAAAAAATGTATATTCTTTTTAGGTGTGAAGTTGAAAACAGATATCAGGGAAATCCACTTAAAGGAACGTGTTACTGTGAGTACCCTTGGGATTTTGTTTGGAGATAAAAAATGTGCTTGAAGTTTAAAATACCTTATTTAAAACTTGTTTTAGTTGTCTCAGCATGTGTTTAAAATATGGGAGATTAAGGAAAGGACTGAAAAATTGCTCTAAAAACCTTCACTTTTCTCAAATACATTGTTTAAAGAGAATGAATGCTTTTCTTGATAAGGTGTGTGTGATGATTGGATCTTTTGAACAATGTTTTGAATTTTTTTCATTGACTGAGATGAAATCTGGTCTTTTGGAGAGCTCTCTAAACTGTTTTCCTAACAGGTAAAAAACAAAGAATGTCCTTGGAATTTTTATAAATGCAAAATACTGTTTATTTTAAATTCTGGTCCATGTTAGAAGGGATTTCAAAATTGCCACGTTTCCTCTGAAATGAGCAGTTGGATTCCCATGCAATTCCAGAAGATCCTTTGCCAAGATTCAGATTACCTAATGGAAACTTTCCAGCTTCTATTTGCAAATATTAGCAGTCAGCAGCCTGGCAGGCGTGGAGAGATGGAATCTTAAATTACATAAAGTCTCCAGTAGTGGTTTTGTCCAGCACAGAAATGATCAACTGGCTGGTTTGGGCTTATTTGAATTCTGCTCAGGTGGCCAAACCAGGGCACTGCTGGCTTCTCATGACAAGCTGTGTCAAAATGACCAAATTCCTTGCTGAAATGGCAGGCATGGTTAAATGGGCAAAAAATGGGGAAAGGTGAAACTTTCCAGCTCTTAAAGAAAGAACCTTGTGCTGTCCAGATCCAGTCTTGCTTGGTTTCATTCCTTGACTATTTGTTCATGCTGTGTTGTGGATTGGTATCAGCAGCTTGTCTGCCTTGTAGCAACAATGGGTCACCAGGAGGCAGTAAGAGAAAAACAGCACCGGGTGTATAAATTCCTGTTTGTTATTGCTTGAAATATCTTTGCATGGCTTCAGGAATATGCACAAGTCAGTGTGTTTTAATGGAAAGCTACTGAGGTGGCTGAGTGCACCCTCACAAGTGGCTGGGGATTACATGGCAGAATGGAAGGACAGACAGACAGACCAAAGGCTGCTCCTGGCGTGCCTAGGTGGGATGTGTCCTGGAGCAGGATGGCAGCTGGGTTCATCAACAACCAACTGCTCTGTAGAAGCTCTCCCAGGAAAATCTGCTGATGTACAGAAACCTGGAATGGGGGGACCATTGTCCCCTTCCAGGTGGGAATTACACAGCTATTGAATTTTTCTATTATTCCCTTAGATCACAGATATATTGCAGGCTGGAAAAATAATTCTCTTGGCATGTTCTTTACACTGTATAGGTAGGAATATTGATTTAGATCAAGGCTGGAAGCTGTTGCCTGGCAAGTATAAGCCACCTTTCTTCCCCCTCTAGGCTCAGTTCCCGGAGTTTTTTGTTCCTTATGTGGGATCATATGTAGGTTGGAGTAATTTGTAGCAGTGTTATGACAGTGTCATGTCCTAGTTGTCCAAGAAACCCTTGAGTGACATCATGCCTTCCTTGACAGAAGTTATTTTATTCCAGGAGGTGGGATAACTGTCTCCCTGCATTCCTTACAGATACTCTTCTCATCGACTACCAGTTCACCTTCAGCCTTTCCCAGGAGGATGATCGCTATTACACAGCAATCAACTTTGTAGCAACACCCGAAGAGGTACATTTTCTATTTTCCCTTTTAACTTTGTTCTTTGTCTTCTCTTGGCCCTGGAGGCTGTGAATTGTTACAGTTCTGCGGTCTCCAGGTTTGTCCAGCTCCATGGAGCAACCAGAGCTTTTTGACCTTGGCTTGGCTGTACAGTGCCAAATTATCTCAGTAAAATTTCATAAGGAACCACAGTTGATTCTTTCCAGTTGTTTGAACAACCTCTTAGCCATTCGAGTTTTTTTATCACAGAACAGTTTGAGCTGGAAGGGACCATAAAGCTCGTCCTGTTCCAAACCCTGCCATGGGCAGGGACACCTCCCACTGTCCCAGGCTGCTCCAAGCCCCAGTGTCCAGCCTGGCCTGGAACACTTCCAGGGATCCAGGGGCAGCCACAGCTGCTCTGGGCACCCTGTGCCAGGGCCTGCCCACCCTCCCAGGGAAGAATTCCTTCCCAGTATCCCATCTGTCCCTGCCCTCTGCAAGTGGGAAGCCATTCCCTGTGTCCTGGCACTCCAAAGTCCCTCTCCAGCTCTGCTGGAGCCTCTTTAGGCACTTCTCATGCACTTCTGTTCTGCAGACTGAACAATCCCATCTCTCTCAGCCTGGCTCCAGAGCAGAGATGTTTTGCTTGTTTTCACCCCATATCCCATGTCTCAGTTCTGCCTGTGATATTCTGTACACATGACTTCTTTATTCTTTGTTATGTTTTCCTTGACAAGGAGAATACTTCTTTCAGAAAATATAGTACATAGTTTTTAGCTTGATGTATTTTGTCTATGTAAGTAACAAATTTCAAGATAATTTTTTTGAAGCGACAATTTCCTAGGAAACAGTACAGTAAAATTGCTTATCCTAAAAATGGGATTTCTTTTTTGCTTCTTCCTTTAGCAAAACAGAGACCTGGACATGTTCATCAATGCATCTAAAAACTTC
Organism: Notiomystis cincta; assembly: GCA_013398075.1. Classification (NCBI taxonomy): domain Eukaryota; kingdom Metazoa; phylum Chordata; class Aves; order Passeriformes; family Notiomystidae; genus Notiomystis; species Notiomystis cincta. Next base: position 26,843 of record VZRX01015107.1, read on the forward strand.
AACCTCAACATTACTTGGTCCACAAGTTTTGCAGGTAAATTGAGGATGATCTAAGTAACTTAGGAGCTTCTTTCATTTAGCAGTTTCTGACAAAGGCAGATTTAATTGGGAAAACTTAGGGGATCTTTAACCTATGTACTTTTTGCATAGTGTTCTTAAATTGTCAGTGGGAGGGAGGAGGTGAAATATTTAAAAAACCCATGTTTTCAACTTTAATAGTGTATTTTGTAAACATTAAAATTGCAAATTTGATTTTAGCAATGCAACATCTTTGCACACAGTGATTTTGATAATGCAGTGCAGCTTAACATAGCGGGTTTTGAATGAATAGTTGATTTTTAAACTAGATTTTTAACTAGAATCTAGGATGGTTTGTCCTTTTGTTTGTTTTCTTAAATACACACGGACATATCTTTTCTTGCTACTCCTTACAACAGCTGGCACACAGGCTGGGGAGGAAATTCCAGTTGTTTCCAGAACCAATATAAAAGAATACAAGGACAGTTTCTCCAATGAGAAATTTGATTTCCGCAACAACCCAAACATCACATTCTTTGTTTATGTCAGCAATTTCACCTGGCCCATAAAAATACAGGTAAGAGCTGCTAATATATGTAAAATTGTTTAAAGGTACTTTTTTTAATTTCTCTCAAGAACTGTGGCAGTTTGCTGTGCCTGGAGTTGTCCAAGCTGAACCAGCCTGGTATAATCCCAGAGCAGACAGAGTTTGATGTTCCTGGATAAGAGGAAGAAGATGTGAGGCATCTTCTGATGTTGCCTCAGCCCAGTGGATCTGAAGGTGTGCTGTGAAATGAAGAGGGACACTCACTTATTAACAGGGCCATGTTTGACAAGGTGTCTGACTTCAAATGTGCAGATATTGATGTTGTAGAAAAAGACTGATAAAGCTAAAAATGAAGCCTGGAAAGAGCAGACAGAGGAAACGCTTTAGTGTCTGGTTCTCAAAAGACACAGCTCTAGGGCCACCCCCTTTCTCCTGCTGCTGCCTAAGGCTGGTGGCACATGCAGGATGAGAAGCTCATTCTTTTGCTTCATTCAGGATAGTTGGTTGGCCGGCAGTGCCTTGGGTGTCAGGCTGGCTGTGGTGATGAAGCTGGTGCAGGAGAAGCAGTGGCTGAAGCTTGGTGGTCGTAAGCTCAGACAGAATGACTCTGTGGTTGCAATTACAGAGAGTCTGCAGCTGCTGAGGCAGTTCACAATTCAGAGGAGCCTCAGCCACCTTCCTGCAGTGTGCTGGTCAAGTATCAACTCCCTGTGTACTCAGGGTGATGTGGGTTGTTTGAAGGACAAAATCCTCCGAGGTCTGGAACAGAGATCATGGAATGGTTTGGGTTGGAAGGGACCTTAAAGATGATCTTGTTCCACCTCTGCTGTGGGCAGGGACAGCTTTCAGTAGCCCAGCTTGCTCCAAGCCCTGTCCAACCTTCAACAGTTACAGGGATGGGGCAGCCACAGATCTCAAATAAAGCTTGGCATATTTGAATTCTGCCTTTTTCAAGAAACTTGGTCAAATATGGGAACCTAGATTCTTCCATCTTTACCCTTGTTCCTCTGATTGTTTTGTGAAAGCTGGCACATTAATGGACTTGATATTTCAGAAGTTTTGGTCAGGCAAACGCACACTTTCAACAAAAATAATGCACAGCATAATATTGAGCATAAAAATGAGATCCACCAGGAAAAAAGGTCTTTAAGCTATAGTGATATTTCTCCTGATGTTTTAAAAAATTATTTGGAATACTTGTGAAGTGTCTTCATCATCTGCTGAAGACAGTGGGTTTTAATGACTTGGGAAACTTTGTCTTGTTGATTGCAGACTGAAGATTTGACTGGTTGACTTTGGGCTCTTTTTAATATCACTTACAGTTTTGGTAATCAGTTTGCAGATGGAGAGTTTTTATTTCATGAACTGGTAAAGTCTTAGTTTATTTTCAAGTCCTAATTTTTAAATATGGAGGGGCTGCAGTGTAAAATCTTTATATCATTGGATACTCAAGTAGAAAGTCCTAAACCTCCTCATTTTCATGTAAGTATTACTTGTCATCGGGGAAGTATCATCTGTACAAGGGTGAGCACTTGCACAGGAATCAGTTGTTTTTGGTTTTTTTACCTTACAGGTTATTTTGATTGATACTTGATTTTCCATAATCAGTACTGGAACTGTGCCTTAAACTGATTTATTTCTTTGTTATTTATTGCTGCAGAAGTGTGTGTTAGGACTCTGTAGGTATTTAGGAACCAGTGCTGTGTCCTGTCCCTAAAGCTTTCCTGTATTTACTCAGGTCTCTACCCAACCTGTACTTAGAGTAAATTTCTCCTGCCTTTTCCTGTGCAAGTGTCATCTCTGAGCTTAAACATCCCCTCCATCTTCTTGTTTGGCATTTGAAACTCCTGCAGGTCATATCCTGTCACAGCCTGTAGTGTTTGCTGGCTTACGCAGGACGAAGCCATATCATTGTTTCATGTGAAGTAGATTATTCAGGTTCAGTTGCCTTGTTTGTTTTCCCTTTGTGCTTCCATGAATTTGTCTTGGTTGCACGATTTTGGTGATGGAGATTAGGTGTCAATATTGCTTTGTACAGAGACATCTCCAGGTTCTGTCCTGGAATCACAGAATGGTTTGGGTTGGAAGGGACCTCAGGGCTCATCTTGTTCTACCCCCTGCCAAGGGTAGGGACACCTTCCACTGTCCCAGGCTGCCCCAAGCCCCATCCAGCCTGGCCTTGGTCACTTCCAGAGATCATGGGGCAGCCACAGCTGCTCCGGGCACCCTGGGCCAGGGCCTGCCCACCCTCACAGACAGCAATTCCTTCCTGTATCCCATCCAGCCCTGCCCTCTGGCAGTGATGTACCTCTTGTCCTCAAAGAAATATTGAAAATTGTGCTTCCAGAGCACTAGAGAGACAATTTCATGGAGATGATCACAGAATCATGGAACGGTTTGAGTCAGAAGGGACCTTAAAACTCATCTTAAAGCCATGGGCAGGGACACCTTCCACTATCCCAGGGTGCTCCAGCCCCCATGTCCATCCTGGCCTTGGACACTGCCAGGGATGCAGGGACAGCCACAGCTGCTCTGTGCCAAAGCCTCTCCACCCTCCCAGGGAACAATTCCTTCCCAAGATCCCATCCAGCCCTGCCCTCTGGCAGTGGGAAGCCATTCCCTGTGTCCTGTCCCTCCAGGCCTTGTCCCCAGTCCCTCTCCAGCTCTCCTGGAGCCCCTTCAGGCCCTGCCAGGGGCTCTGAGCTCTCCCTGGAGCCTTCCCTTCTCCAGGTGAGCACCCCCAGCTCTCCCAGCCTGGCTCCAGAGCAGAGGGGCTCCAGCCCCTCTGGACTTGTTGAGGACATGAATATATGTCACTCTGTCCAAATGCCATCCCTGAACTAACTTCTGCCCTCTTTTACTCTTGAAATATTCTTTACCATCTTTATCTTCCTCAGGAATTCCTGTTATATTGATATCCATAATGAAACGTGGATTAGCTCCGTTCTGTTCACTAGGTCTGTACAATAAATTATTTTTCCAAATAGAAAATAGCGAACTGGCATGGTACAGGTTACTGTTGTCAGCTCCACTGCTTGTTCATTTTAATTTTTCATTTACTAATTAAGTTCTTTTATTCAAACTTGACTTGAAACTTCGCATTCTCTAGAGGTCTTGGGAAGGGGAATATTTAGATTCTGCCTCCTTCCCTAAATACAAGTTTTAAATGTTGCATGCCCAGCCATGCTCAGATGATAAACTGCTTTAACAGCCTTATTCCAGAGGATATTCTTTCATGAACCATTTTTTTTGGAGTTGGGATGCACATTGTCTGCTTTCCCTGGTTCTGAATGCATTAAAACACTTGAGTTCTGTTTCCACCTTTGTTGTGTATCTCTTGTAACTTTATTCCCCTTAAACACTGCCTTTCACCCATGTTCAGTTTCCTCTAATGAAAACTCTTAATTTAGTTTTAGGGGTACAGCTTATTTTCTCTTACCTCTTCCCCTCCCCTTCTGGTTTCCTTTACTTGTATGGCTGAAACATCTCTCGCTGCTTTGTTTTCATTTGCTGAGCAATTGCACAACTTGACTTGTGGCAATTCCTATTTTATCTCTCTACTTCTTGCTGGCTTTAAAGACATTTTTAATGAATTCTTTCCTCTCCTTAATAAAAGGTCTCTTTAATTGACCCTCATGTCCTTTTTGAGGTCAGCTCTGAGGATGCAGCTTTCAAATAGTTTCGCATTTTTGACCTGAGAGAGATATTTGGATGGCAGCTTTCCCATTCCTGAGTCTCTTTAGTCCTCTTGATTTTACTGTTTGATTTCATTTCTCATAGTTAAAGAGTGAACTTTGATTCTCTTACAGCACTTAACTTCTTTTTATCCTTAATTTAATGTGAATGTGCTTGTATGCACTCAATCCAAGTTACTGTTTTATTACCAGCTCTTCTTAATGTCTTTATTACTTGCCAAAACAAAGTCTGAAATAGCATCAGCTCTTATTCATTGAGACACAGTTTCTGTGAAGAAGTCTGGCAGCGACCAGCAATCTGTGGTCCATAGAATTTCTCTTAGTTTCCTCCTCAGTGCACAGCTAAAAACCAGGACTCATTGTGTCCTTCCAGGTCTTGTGCAATCTCCCGTGATGGATTGAGCTTCCCTCAGTTGTAATCTGTGTTCCTTCCTGTCCTTTCCATACCCCGAGTTTTTTTCATTCTTATGAAGCCGTGGCTCTCTGTAGTTTGTATTCAATATGATAAAATAGAAGCTAAATCATAGTACAGGGTTTTGGGATGAAGATTTTTGGGCAAATGCCCCTAGAAGCTGTGGCTGCTCCATCTTTGGAAGTGTTCCAGGACAGGTTGGATGGGCTTGGAGCAAGCTGGGATAGTGGAAGGTGTCCCTGCCCATGGCAGGGGGGTGGATTGAGATGAGCTTTAAGATCCCTTCCAACTCACCTCATTCTCTGATTCTGTGATTTTAAGACTGCCTGGCCATCAGTCCTTGACTCATCTCATGCTATGTTCTTCTCAGGAATAGTTTTTATTCAGACCTTTCCCTCCCTCATTTATTTTTCCAAGGCATTCATCCCTTATTTCCCTGCAGAAAAGTTCCAGTGCTGTTGGGATCAGTCCTTCAGGGCAAACTGGCTTGTTAATTAAAATTCCATGTTGCAGTATGGGCAGGATGCAAACTGTTCTCTTATCTTCTAGCTTGTCTCCTACAGTATTCCTCATTGCAGCTCCACTGTTAAACTGTCACGCAGCTACAGAACATGTTTCAATTTCCCTTTGGAAATTACACTGATTTTAACAGAGTATGCCGAAGTCAGGAAAATTCTGCTCCTGCCAAGCTGCTGGAAATTATTCTGTCCTCATATGTATGCATCACCTGGCAGCTCATGCATGTGCTTGGGCTTCTCCTGGGCAGTGCAGTGTGTCCAGATCATATTTTTAGGGGTTTATTCTTTGTTTGACTATCTTAGTAAGTTGTCATTGTCCATACACTCACTTGTCCTGGCTCATTTTCAATTTCAATTCAACAGATATATTTAAACATGAGAGTTTATGTCTATACAAAATCTTGCAACAGAAAACTTCAGAAATGTAGTTTTCACTGCAAAGCAATGCTACAATATACTTTTTTTTCCTAAGTATTACAAACTTTATCTTGAATTCTTTGATTGAAATTTGTCTCACTTGCTCTCTCTCCTTGCCTGTTAAAATCTGCACTTGGAAAGTATAAATACTCCTTTGTGTAAGAGATGGCTGTGTCCCTGCCAGTGCTCAGTTCTGGCTCTTCTTTTCCCGTCTTGCTCCACCTCTTTTCCAAACCACTTCAGTTCATTTCTTTTTTAAAGTATATTGGTTTAGGATGTCTTTCCCTGCCTGGTTAATAACTTAAAATGATTATTCAGTAAAAGAACTAAAGCAACAAAATGCAGAAAGCCTTTAAAATACTTCTTCCTAATTCCTCCTTTCTGAGCAGTTCCAAGTGTGAAGGAGTTCCCTTAAAGCCTTACCTTGCCAAGCTTTCCTGAAAATCCAGGTAAGGTCTTGTTGACAGTGTCTGGATATTTCCATTCTCTCTGCTTCGTGAGCTCATCTTCATTGCAAACTTTGGACACATGGAATTTCGAAGCATTTAGCAAACCCCAACTGTTCACCTTCCCCTCTTCAGCTTTGTTCTAAAATTCCCTATCTTCCTCCAAACTGGGAGTACACCCTTTAGGAAAGGACATTAGTGGGCATTGAAGGGTTGAGGGCTTTTTTCATTTATGGAAATGTAATAGTAATCTTTTCCCCACTATTTATTCTTCTTGTTTGTTTAATCTTTATTGTGAGTTTGCTTTGTTACTCTTTCCAAATTTAGCTCAGAGTAGAATAGAGATTGACTGTATATAATCATCTGTACAATAGCACTGTAAGAAGCGAAGGAATTCAGTGCAGAAACTTTCAGAGGATTTCTCTTCATGGGGTTCAATCCATGCAAAGTCAGCTCACTCTGAGGTGAATCTGCAGTTCTGGAGGTGACAGGTAGTTAATGGTGAGAATCTGAAACTCTCTTTGATACCTGTGTAAATGTCAGCAGGTTTTAACACTGCTTAAACTAGTGTGTATTTACCTGGGGACGAGTCCAGTGAGTGAATCCCTCTCCAGAGTGTACAGGGGTGAAAATTCGATCTACTAATACAGCAAATTCTCCCCTGGCTGTAAGCTTTCTGCTTCTTACAATTTACTGCTGACAGTGTTTGCTACCACTCACTAAACAGAAATTGGTGGTTTCGTCTCGTTTCATACCCAAACTATTGTTCATGTTCACTAACATTCTGTCCCATTTGATACTCGATTTTTTCCTCTCAGATTCTGAGCATCTTGCATTGATCTCTATGTTCTGAGAATGTGTAAGACGTTTAGGAGCTGATTAAGGCAAAATTAGTTTGTATCATTAACTGGCAATTGCCTCCTCTCTTTCCTTCGTGTTGGTTGAAGGATTTTGATTTGAACACACTTAAATGTTAATTACGAACCAAATGCTTCAAGAAACAAAAAGGACCATTTGCAAAATCTCATTAGATATTCAGTATATATAATTTTCTTGGCAATTCATAGTCATGTTGGGCTTCAAAAAGTGCCACTGTGACGAGGCAGCATCGCTGCATATGCAGCGTGGTGGAGGCTGTGGCAGCATTGCATAATTCCCACCGTTTGAAGAGCATTTGAGAGCCAGTGGGAAACATTCAACTCACTTAAATTGTTGCCTTCCACTCAGATTTCATAAAGGCTGTAATGGAAAAAGAGCTAAAATTGCCTCTGCTGCCTTCAATTCTAGTTTCTCAAACTTTCTTCTGGTTTCCTCTACTTGATTTATTTCAGGATGGTCTATCTATATAGTCTTTATGAATTTATCCCTTTCCACACAGATAATACATGGAATGAACAGGATTGGAGGGACCTTAAAGACCATCTGTGGATTGCTTAACTGAGTCACATCATGTGTTGTCATAATTATTCCATCTCCAAACATGCTGTTTACCCTGATAGGAAGTTATTGGTGAACCCACTCAAAATGTTGCATTGCTCTGCTGAAAGGGTGAGGTGACCTGAAAGGTGAAAACAATTCTGGCACTTCAATGGAATGCAGCTGGCAGAGGAGGTGTCAGGAGGTCAAGTGCAGAAACTGTCTCTAATGGGAGACCTGAAAATTGAAGACAGGCTCAAACCTGCTGTAATTAAACCAGAATTTGGTCTGTGGTGCTTTCTTTTGGTAATGATCCAGGTGACTGTCACAGGTGACAGTGTTTGGACTGGCACAGAGAATCCTAGAATCACAGAATGGTTTGGATTGAAAGGGACCTTAGAAACCATTTCATTCAAACCTCATGGGCAGGGACACCTTCCACCATCCCAGGGTGCTCCAAGCCTCGTCCAGCCTGGCCTGGGACACTTCCAGGGATGTGGCAATCACAGCTTCTCGGGGCAACCTATGCCAGGGCCTCACAGGGAAGAATTTCAAATCCCATCTCTCCCTGCCCTCTGGCAGTGGGAATCCATTCCCCCTTCTCCTGTCCCTCCATTCCTTCTCCCACGTCCCTCTCCAACTCTCCTGGAGCCCCTTCAGGCCCTGGCAGGGGCTATAAGGTCATCCCAGAGCCTTCTCTCCCAGCCTGGCTCTGGGGGGGAAATCCAGGTGTCACAGCTCCAGCTGCCCTGTTCAGATCTGTTGCAGGTGCCATGCTCAGGAGTGAGATGTCAGCCCTTACCTAATGTGCTCTTTAATAAACCCCTTCCTTCAGGGCCCTCCCTCTCTGCCTTCTGTTGCTTTTCTTCAATTCCCATTGCCAGAATGTCTGCATCTAACTTTGAAAGGAAAATGCTCATTTTAGTGCTCTAGTGAAGAGCTGCACTGCTGCATGAAGTGAGATTTCTGATAGATGTGGGAGTATGACTGTGCTCCCATTAAATCTTCTGGAACTGGCACTTTCTTGGATTCAAGTGCCTTGTATATTAGACCTGTGACTACTAATTTTTTTAAGACTTTTTCTTCTATCCTGAGTTGTTTTAAGGGAATAGCTGAAGCTCTGTTGTTTCACAGGCATCAGAAGACTTCTGTGCCTCTCTCTGCAACCCAAGAGTTTGCCAAAGGATTGTGTGTTACAGTTCCTAATTGCCTCCTTTGACCTGGGAAACAGTTCCCACTGGTTTCCAGTGATGCACTGAAAATGTTTGAAGGAATGTAGGAGAGCAAACTCCCTTCATATCTCTTTGGCTTAGCTGAGCTGGCAATGGCGTTGAAAATGGGTCTTTTCCTTAGCCAGAAGGTATCTCCTGTCTTAGTATGGAGGCAAAGGTCTGATTTGCCACCTGGTGTCAGGTGCATTTTGGAGTTGAGATGAATTAAACACTAGACTGAGATTCTACTGAGGAATGGCTCTTCTTTTTCTTATGCTGAACATGGCAATTGGAGTTGGAAATACCAGCCAGTAGTTTACAAACTGCCAGGAATTGCATTCTTAAGAAGACTCCATAATCCTCAAAGCTCTCGCTCTGATCTTTATCATTGTTTATTTCAATGTTTCATTGCGGTTGTGTCCTCCAGTATGTAAATACTGAAACCTTCTGAAATTCTCATTTTTCAAAGTAAAGCTCCTTCATTAAAGGACTTTTGATTTGAAATTCTTATAATGCTCTTCCCCATCACCCTGCTAGTTTTATTGGCAGGATTACTCCTAAAACAGGTGGTCTGCATTAGCAAGAATCTGAATACCACTTTCAATTAAGCTTTAATTTTACTTGCCATTCATGTTTCATGTAGTTCAGGAAGCATTTGTTTTCTTCCAGAGCTAAATGATGGATGACGCTTTACTACAGCCAAGGAAAGATTTGGGGTACCCTTAGCTCCTGCCAGGTGAGGAGAGGCCCAGAACAGAGCCAGAGGAACAGCAGGTCTCACACATTCCTCTTATTTTAGGCTTTTAGCCTCTTTCAGGTGGCATGATCATTGCCAGCAGTGATGCTCTCTCTGTTTTCCTCTTTGAGATTTACAGCCTGACTAAAAGGCTTTGATAATTCATGGAAAAAGATGGAGGGAAGAAACCATCCACAGTTAGAAAGCAGGGCCTGAACTGTCTCTAATTCCTTGATTCCTCTCTGGAAGAAACATTAGATATTTGATACAGGACATAAATAACCCCTGAGGAGACTGGACATGGCCCATGGATGCTTCCAGCCTTTCCTTAAATTACTGTCATTCTCAAATCAAAAGCCACAGGCTCATTGAGGGAGAGCTCTTGGTGAGGGTAAAGAAGAAGTGTCTTTGTTGTAGGCCAAAAAGAACAAAATACATTCAGATAGGTAGGGATTGCTTTGATAAAATAATTATATAGCCTTGAAATTGCACTGAGGTTGCTGATCTGGGCAGCTTTCCTCTCAGGTCCTCATGTGCCTCGTGCATATTTAACAAGGAAGAGATGTAGGTACAGAGACTAAATCATCCTCAATTCTCTGGGACCCTTTATCCCAGAAATGTTCCTCTTTTCTGTTGCTTCTGAAAGCATCATAATGCCAAAGTTGTTTGCTAATGATGTCCCTTGCCTTTCTTTAGCTACAACTACAGGTGCTTTTGAGCCTTTCTCCCTGCATCTCTCTCACCATGTGAGAGGTTTTCTTGAAACCCAACAATGAAACGTAAATCAATTTGTTAATCTGATGAAATTTGCTGCTGAATGTAATTACTTTTGGAGACATGCAATTACATGCTGATTTTTCAGCACAGGCAAACTGACATCTACTGTGGGATGGAAAGATTTAAAACAGAAGAGTTAAATAGTCCTTTAAAACATGGAACAGCTGCTTGTGTTTTATCTGCTTCTGCTGCCTTATTTTTGGCATCAACTGATGACATTTTTCTCCTTTTAGAAGTTGTTCCCTTTCCGATTAAGTTATATTTTCGTTAGCACCTTCTTAAATCCTGTTGAAGGAGGATACCTTTCAAGGACTGCTAACCCTTGGCAGGATATGGTGCCACTTCAGTCCTTTATACAGGAGGTTGTAGCTTCAGCAACCCTGAAAATTGTTCATGCCAAGCTTTACCCAGGGGCTGTGTTGGAGGGGCGGTGGGGATTTTTATCAGAGGTTCATGGAGTGGTTTGGGGTGGAAGGGAGATGAAGGAGCACCTCATTCCACCCCCTGCCATGGGCAGGGACACCTCCCACTGTCCCAGGCTGCTCCAGCCCCAATGTCCAGCCTGGCCTTGGACAGTGCCAGGGATCCAGGGGCAGCCACAGCTTCTCTGGGCACCCTCCAGGGAACAATTCCTGCCCACCATCCCATCCATCCCTGCCCTCTGGCAGTGGGAAGCCATTCCCTGTGTCCTGGCAATCTAGGCCCTTGACTCTCCAGCTCTCCTGGAGCCCTTTTAGGCCCTGCAGGGGACAACCATTAAAATCTTGGGGTTTTAAAGCTGCAACTTGGGATTTCTTGGGATGAACTGTAGTGACTCACATAACTTTTGTGAGGTTTATTGTAGTATCTTCCTACAGCACTGGAAGTTTTTTCCTATGCCTGTTGTAAAACTTTAGCTGCATAAATAAGAAAAGTTACAGGAGAACAGAGAGAGACAGCCTGCAATTCAGATTTAATAATACCAGGAGCATTTCTTAGGTTGTGTTTTGTTGAGATCTGACAGTGATATATGTATTGATTGCCTTAATTTTAAGGAAGCTGGTTTTTTCGTCTTTTTGAATGCAGAGCTGGAAAATATAATGTATAAAAAATTGGAGAATTAATCTTCTATGGAAGCTAAATCCAAATTAGGCATTAATTTCTCGTGGGTGAGGCCAGTGCTGGTTGCTTGAAGTTGCTGTTATTTCTGTGATGAATAACTCTTGACAAAACACCATAACCTACCACAGAATGTAAATGTAGACCCCCAAATTCAAATATATTTCATAAAATGAGTGCTGTGAGCCATTGCTAGGGAGCCAAAAGAGGAGATACTTTTCTTTATACAAAAGCTTATTTAAAGAGTCAAAAAATATTGAGCACAGTTAATGAAAGAAGAAAAGTGCGTTAGCAATAAAATAGAAGAAGCCACCTACTGAAATGCAACAGTGGATTCAGCCTGGCTAAACCACAGGGAAAAGTCTATCCAGAAGTGAGATAGACAAACCCAAAAGCCTGTGGCTGGTTTAGCTCACAAACACAGAGACACCAGCACTCCACTAACAGCTCTCAGCTGACTCTGCAGGGCTGCTTTAGGGGGAAAAAAAAAGTTCCTGGAATGTCCTGAAAACTTCTTTTTTCTCTCACTTATTTTCCTGACTTTGTATTATTAAGATTTTGACTTTTTTTTTTTTTGTATTGGCAGATGTTGCTCACAGCAATGTTGGCAAGCAAGAGCTGGGGGCATGGCAGGGTAGTACTGTCAAAGTCCTGTACAGGAATAAATTTCTAGGATGACTGGGGATTTCATAGGGTTTTTTTTCTTAAACTGGTTCTCTCTTAAATTATTTTTTTGAGCTCTAAGTGTCACACCTAGTTATTTCTTTAACTCGTCTCTTTTGCATGCAAGATTAGCACCATCCACGTTCCCACAGTGGGACCCAAAGTATCAATAAATTACATTAATATTTTGACTGAGGATTGAAGTAAATTCCATCAATTGATTTGTCACTTAAGTATTGTACTAGGAAATTCTTCATGACAAATTGGTGAATTACATGTTCTAGAAAGCCTTTAGTGATAGACAGTGACTACCTGGCCTTTTTAATGCAAATGTGAGCACTTACAAAGAGGTTGTTCATTCCACCCTACCCAGCACGGTTATTTTTTTCATAATAGGATTTCTTGAACACCAAATCATAGCCAAGGATCTCAGCAGAAAAGCCTGTGATGAATAAAACAGCCCAGCCATATGATTCTGATTTCATGGCTCTTTAAAACTGATCCTGATGCTATGTAGTTGTTTAAAGTAAATTGGGGGGGATTTAATTACTGCCACTTCAGGTTGTGATGTGACACCAGCTTTGAGACAACTTGTGGCTTCAGTGTTGTTTAATAATGTGAGAATGTTGTAATTCATAGTTATTTTAAATTGATTATTTATATAAATATATATTTAGTTTGAGGCTAGAACTAGATAATCTTTAAGGTCCCTTCCAACCCAACCCGTTCTATGATTCTGTATGTAATATGTATAAATATATATACACTTATTTTGCTACTTTATTTTATTAAAGATGAGATTGCTGCAGCTGGCATATTGCAGGATTTTTTTGCTACAGGTTGATAAAAATGTTAAATTTCTAATCCAATACCATCCTTAGAATTCACAGCCTCCTCAGGGAAGGATACAGAGCTTTTTTTCCCCATTAATACCACTTCAACTCTGAATTCTGTCTTGCATTTATTCCCCTGTTTTGTCTGGTCAGAAATGATGCAAGACAGGAGATTTTGCCTGTTTCCATCTGTCAGCTATTTTGAAGCCTAAAAAGCATAACTTGCAAGTATTGCTTTGGCTGTTCTATACTCTTTATTCTTGATTCCCTCTTGTGTACTTACATCACCAGCTCTTTAGGAAAACAACTTTTTATTCCTTTTAAGTTCAGTAGATTGTAAAGCTCATTTTTACTGGACTTGGAGGATCTGAGTGAGAGTTTGAGCTGTTATGTACTAAAGTTTTAATTTTTTCCATGCTGAACCTCTACAGAAAAAGTTGGCATGCTGCTAAATGTAACTGAGCCTGAACACAGATGGTGTCAGAGCTCTGCTGGGCATGAAGCCAGGGAACAGGATCCTTCCCAAATGCAACGAGATCCTTCCCAAATGCATTCATACCACGGTGGCTGGGACTGGAGGGGAAGTGCTTGAGGACCTGGAACTCAGAGGATTGGAGTGTTTTCCTGCTGGTGACTTCTCTTCTGTCTCAAGGTTTAGGATCTTTATTTTTAACCACTTTTTCCAAGTACCTCAGAGCCTCCTTGTCTCCAGAATAATGGTTGCAGTCGCAGGGTCACAGAACCATTTACGTTGGAAAGCCCTCTAAGGCCATCGAGTCCAACTGTTCCCAGCACAGCCGAGGCCCCCACTGCCCCGTGTTCCCAGTGCCCTCACTGCCCCGTGTTCCCAGTGCCCCCACTGCCCCACATTCCCAGTGCCCCCACTGCCCTGTGTTCCCAGTGCCCCCACTGCCCTGTGTTCCCAGTGCCCCCACTGCCCCGTGTTCCCAGTGCCCCCACTGCCCCGTGTTCCCAGTGCCCCCACTGCCCCATNAATTCTCAAGCCCCTTCCCAGCTCCGTTCCCTTCCCTGGACACACTCTAGCCTCTCAGTGCCTTTCTTCTTGTAAGCAGCCTGAAAGAAGAACTGAGAAGTTTAGAGAATTCAGAAGAATTGAGGAGAATCCACTGAGGATTCAGAAGAACAGAATTTTTTCTGGCCCTGCCTTGACTTTCTTGGGTTGTGTCATGTGAAGGTGTGCAGGGTCTGAGCTGAGTTTGCTGTTTCAATTATGGGACTTTGCAGGATTTTATTTCCTGGTGCACTTTAAATTTAGATGAGCATCACAATTCAACCACCGGCTGTTTATTGAGCAAATACTTCTCATTTGTCAGATTTGTGTGATAATTTATGGGATGCAGTGAAATTTGGGACCACATCTTAAGCACTACTTTTAATTTGGAGACAGTCATGCCTGTGTTTGCTCTGCGCAACATCAGAGAGTTCACATGGGAAGACAAAACACGTATAATTGGCATTTCTGAGCCAACTGCTGACTGCAGCCAATTAGCTGAGAAGTGACAATTTGTGACTACTGCAGGAGGGCAGCACAGTATTGGAATATAAATCGATTTTCATCTCTGAATAAGTTCAGAAGTGAACCAGGTTTTATATTTGCACAGTAGCAAGTATTTGTGCCATAAAGCTCAATGGCTCAGTTAATACAGCAGCAGGTGAGGAGTAAGTCATTAATCTCTTTCATCCTTCACACAGGAGCAGAGCAACTCAGAGTAGTAGGTGTGAAAATCAAATTTGAGTGAGGATTTTATTTTTGCTTGTTGTAGAATGCAAATGTGAGCATGGGAACCTCTTCAGCTGCACCAAGTTCTCTCTGATTTGGAGAAAGATGGATTTGATGGGTGAAGTGTTCAGTAGATGAGGAACTGGATCAGAGGAGGCCATGGAGTTGCTCCAGGTGCTGGAGCCTCTCTGCTCTGGAGGCAGAATGGGAGCTGGGGGTGTTCAGCCTGGAGAAGAGAAGGCTTCAGGGAGACCTTAGCAGCCTTCCAGTGCTGCTTCTGGTGTCCACACCTACAGCATGAGGTGTATTACAAACTCTCTGGGATCTCCTACCTCCAAATCATGCTCCATTTCAACTTGTTGTGTGCCAGAGTTTTTCAAGTTACAATTAACTCATGTTAAAACCCTTTCTTCTCTGAAACCTGAGGTTTAACTTTCTGTCTAGAGAATCTTTCCCTGAGGATCAGGTTAAATTTTCTTCCTAATTTCCAAATTTGGGTTCAGTTTTGTTGTTCATTTAAAATAGGGATCTGTGGTGCCTCTGAAAGAGAATGTCCTTCTGCTTCCCTGGTTTGATTGGGGTATGGATTCACCCAAAAGCTGTTCGATGGGGCTTGGAGCAACCTGGTCTAATGGAAGGTGTCCCTGCCCATGGTAGGGGGTTGGAATGAGATGGTCTTTAAGGCCCCTTCCAACCCAGCCTGTTCTGTGATTCTGGAGCAGCATCTGGAGGCTAGGTGAGGTGTCCCAGGGCAGCTGCAATAGCTTTTACCCCTCTTCAGGCACTGAAGGGAACTTCTGGTACATCCATGAAACCAAGGGCAAGAATGCACCATTTAAAAATTTAAACTATCTAAATTTAGGGATCTACAAATAGATGTCTCTGTGTGCCTCAGTGTTTACAGTTCTGTTATGGAACTGGTCAGGTAATAATTTTTTAGGCACCTGCATTGGTCAACTGAACCACAGATGGGGTTTCCATTGAGTGTAAAGGGCTGATAGGAATACCCCTGGATCCTGGATTTGGACATCTTAATCTGTGACTGAATCCCATAAATCATCTGCAGAGGTGAACAAACACTTCCTTCTGGAAAGTGTTCTTTGGAACTGGCATTGTTGAGATCATTTAAGAGCCACCTGCCTGAAAAACACTCGTCTCAGGTTGCTGCTGTGTTTTCTCCTCCCTCAGTGAGCAGGGTCAGCTCCAAAATTCCTGTTTTGAAGGGCTTTTTGCCCTTCATCCCTGTGATTAGCTCTCCACTGCCTTAACGACTTCCAGGGCTCACTAAAGATGTTCACAGAACACAGGAAGCAGCAGCATGTGGAAGAACTGCGACCGTGTTGCGGTGGTGGAGCTGGATTGCTGTGTTGGCTCATTGTTTCCTCAGAGCTCGTGGCCAGGGCTCCTGGAGTTGGCGCAGAGCTCGTGTGGCGCGGAGGGCCCGAGAGCAGCGCGGGTCTGGCCGTGTGCTTCACCGGAGCAGTGGCAGTGTCCTGCGGACACTGCCACAGGGAATGACAGGACTGCGGGGCAGAAGGGAAGGTTCCCCCCAGCGTTATTCTAGAGGACAAAATGAATGCTTTGATGGCTTTGGCATCACTCAAGAATACTTAAAGCCCCTTTGTTTTACAGCAGGTCCTTTGACAAAGGCACAGGCACTCAGCATTCAGACCATGGCGCCCTGTGAGCGTTGTCTGTATTCTCCAAGGTCAGATTGAATCCTTGCCTCTAACCATAGGAAAAAAGAGACAAGACAGTGCAGTTGTGGGGAAGAAACAGAGGGAGATGTGAATAAATGTCACTTGCAGCTTATTTGGCTCATGGCTTTCTCTCACTGGAAGCCTGTGGAGCTCCCAGCTTTCCACTCTTCCCTGCTGCTTTTTTTTTGTTAACTTTGGTGCTGGGGCTAGATTGAAATAAAGAGCAAAAAGCAGACCCAAAATCTCTGAATTTCTGCATGGTCCTGTAGACTTTCAAAATGAGTCTGTAGCATTCTGCCACCTGCCAGGTAAGGGTAATGGATGTAGCAGTAGGGCCCTTTGATGCCTTCTGAATTCACAGCAAGCCCCAAGCTCTGGGAGCCAGCTTCACAGGGCGCCTTCTCTGTTGGGCCCCTCTCGTTTCAGAAGTTAATTAGACTTTTATTTTTCTTTTTTACACACTTCTATTCTAGGAGCATGTCCTGTGCAAAATTTAATTTTTAGTTTCTCTTTTTCTCATCCCTAATATGAAATAGGAATGAAAAGGAAGGCGCTACTTGTGGGAATTTAGTCACTTTATATATTTGTGAAGAAAAATAGAAATAGAATGCATCAATAATCTTGAGTTGTTACCAAGGTAAAAAAGTTGGGGAAACACTAGCTTCTGTGGTTGTTCCTGTCTTCTCAAATGTTTAGAGATGCAAAATCTACCAAATTATGATATGAAATTGCCATACTTCAAATATTCTTTGGTACATTCACAGAATCCCAGAATAGTTTGGGTGGGAAATGACCTTAAAGCCTATCCAGCTCCACCCCCTGCCACAGACAGGGGCACCTTCCACTATCCCAGGTGGATCCAAGCCCCATCCAAGCTGGCCTAGGACACTTCCAGGGATGGGGCAGCCACAGCTAATCTGGGCACCCTGTGCCAGGGCCTCCCCAGTCTCACAGCCAGGAATTCCTTCCCAATATCCCACCCAGCCCTGCCCTCTGGAAGTGGAAGCCATTCCCTGTGTCCTGTCCCTCCAGGCCTTGTCCCCAGTCCCTCTCCAGCTGTCCTGGAGTCCCTTTATGCCCTGCAAGGTCTCCCCAGAGCCTTCTGGGGTTGCCCAGAGTAACCCCAACTCTTTCATTTTCAGTTCTTTAGTTAATTTTAGATTAGGGGTGCTAATATTATGTATGATGTTGGAAATTATTTGTGTTTGGAGAAGTTGTTGTCTTAATCCCATTGTGGTGAAGTTTGGCTTCCTATAAAATATCAGTAACTTCCAGCACAAGTGGAAAGAGTTATGCTGTGATGAATTACCTGTGCATCTGTTTATTACAGTTAAATGGGAGGAATTACTCAAACTTGGTTCTTGCTGGGTTTTACAAAAAATTTCTACATGATTTCTTACTTGGTTGTGGACTGATTTTTCTTATCAGTATGTGAAACTCAATTTGTCTTTAAAGAGTTCAGAGCACTTGTAGATCACAAGACTAAAGTTTAAATAATTTTAGGTATTGTATGTACAGGTTTAAGGTGAACATAGGTCTTAGTTGACCTACTTTAGTACAAAATTGTTCCCTCAAAATTATTCTCAATTTTCTCTTCTCTTGAAGAGCAAACTGGTGCTTATGCAAACCAAGTTCTGGTATGTAATTGTCCTAATTTGTTTTTCAAAATTTCCATCAGTCACAAGCTGTAGTTTAGCTCCAGCAATATTCTGAGTTTGAAATACCAGCTGTTACTGAAATGTCACTTGGGTTCAAATATACTTTTCCTTTGCTTATATTATTTTGCGGCCAAGTCATTTGCCATTAACTCCTTTGAAATTTGTGTGTACTGATTTCTAAACCAATGCAATTTTTAGATGTTGGCTAGTTAGAGAAAGCCGAATTTTCTTCTTGGCTTCATATTTTATGCTAACAAAATGATAAAAAATGTAAAGCTCTTACTTATAAATTTTTGTCAGTCCATGCAGCCAGCTACTTCTGGTCCTCTGGAAAGCAGGTGGATTTTTTTGATACTTCAAATTATGTGGCAATAGAAAAAGCAGGACAGGCGGTTGTGCTCTCTAAGGTACCTTTTCAGAGAAGATAAACACAAGCTTTGTAATATTCTCTGGAATTAACATAATTAAGTATCTGATCCTAGCTACCCAAGGGTACTGCGTTACTGCTAAGAGCAGTGTATAGAACATCCTTGGGTGACCTGTATGGCTTGGGAAGGGTCAAGGAACTGCTCTGTGGAGAGGGACCTGGGGGTGCTGTGGCTGAAGTGACTCTGGGTGTGCCCAGGTAGAGGTTTAAGCTGGATATTAGGGAATATTTCTTCCTGGAAGGAGCTGCTCAGCAGTGCTGGAGTCCCCAGCCCAGTCCTCCCCCTGGAGGGATTTCAGAGCTGTGTGGATGTGGGGACATGGGGCACATCCCTGCTGGGGGATGGCTGGACTGGGTGGGCTCAGAGCCTGAACCTAAACAGTTCTGGGATTCTTTGGTGTGAAAGTGGGGAGTTGATCTTGCAGCTGAGCTAAGGTTCTGCCCCATACCTGGAGGAGGCTTCCCAGGTCCCCAGCACGAGCTCCACGGAGCTTTCCTGCAGTTAAACTGCTTCATCCTTTGGTACAAAATTAGTTTTTTGAGAATGGATAAATGAATCTTCTACCGTCAGTTAAACTTAATTAAAAATCAGGACTGCTAAGAAATTGGTGCCATATTTTTTGTGGATCCAGAATGAACAGCTTACTTTCAACAGCTATTTCCAACCAAACTTTCAATGTAACTGAATTAATTAAGTCCTGGGAACAGATTATATTAGGGGAAATTAAGCTCTAAGTAAGCAAACCATTAACAATTATGAGACCAAATTGCCTGTGACACAGATTGGTCAGGTTTGATGGCACAAAGTATTTTCAGCTTGTGAGGAATAAATTGTAGAAACAACCTGGGTTTTTTTAATCCATGTATGAGATCCAGGTCCTCAATTGGGCTTTACAGGAGAAGAACTCCAACAGATAGAGAAAAGAATCACTACTGGTAAAGCATTTGTAAGGCTTCTGTGTGAAATAAGCCTGAATTATTTTTTGTTTGGTTTTGTTTTATTTGTTTCATGCAGTTGTTATCAAAAAATGAGAAGCTCTTCTCTAGTAACAGTTTCATTAATCTTTCATAGAATCTCTCTTACTTTAAAATTAACAGATTCTTGTTTCTTGTAATGAGAGCAAGTTTAGGTTTCCATCATACAAACTGGTCTTGATGGTCTTCCACAGAGGACTGGCCCATTAATTACTCCTTTGTGCTTTTAAGTTTCTTTTTCTACCAAAGGATTGCTGATACATAACAAGGGCTTTATTTTGAAATGCATCTCTTTTAGTCAGTCAGCATCATGGTTATTCCCAGAAATAATAAGAAAAGTTATTATTTTCATAGTGGCTGTGTTACATGCTTGTATTTTGGGATATGAAATTTTAGTAAGTATTATCTTTGCCTTAAACACATTCCAGAATATTACATTTATTCCAGAATATCCATTTATGCAAATACTGTACCACCTCAGTTACTAGGCACTGATTTTTTACACAAAGAGTGAAATCTTGCTAGCTGTCTTTTTATAATAAGAAGACTATTGGGAAGCACTTCAGAAGCAAAAATCAACAAGAAACTCTGTGTTTTCTTGTCTTTTGTAGGCAGGACTGTTGAGGTTGCAGCATCTGGTGTGCAGGTTTGGAGTTCACTTTCCAGCTACACAGTGGTTGTGCACTGCAAAGGAACTTTCAACTTCAAAATATTTCAATATATTTATAAGAAAACTATTTGGGGCAGCTTCTGTACCATGTCAGAATGGATATTTAAAGAAAATATGATCATAGAAGGTGTTTCAGAGCAACAGAAACCCAAGCAATGACTCACTTTACACATATTCATGAATTTTGGGATGTGGCTATTGCTGGGAGGAGGGATTTATGTTTGTGCTCATGTTACCATAAGTACTATTTATTAAGGGAGAAAAACAACAAATGACACCAGGAATGGATTTAATATGCATGAAAAGCTTTTCTCAGTGCAGATTTCTCTTTAATTCTGAAAAAAATTCTGTTACTTCATGAAAGAGTTAATATCCTGTTGTGGTGCTGAGAGATTGATAGGCAGAGGAAATAGAGGAGGTACCTGGAAAGAACTTCTGATTCCTGATATTGCACAAGTTGCTTTTCTCTTGGCTTGGCTCGCCTCCCCTCCACGTTGTTATTTTTACCCAGGCTCCCTAATCTTCCCTTTTGCCTCTGACCACCTCCCAGTTTCCTGTTCGCCTCTTCCCTCCGTTTTTTGTCCCAAATATTCTGTTGTTTTTCCCTTCTCTCTGCTAAAGAATTGCAGGGCAGTGAGCTAAAATGAATGCCATAGCTGTTTTCACAGTATCTATCATCTTCTGTGTTTCATGCCTCTTTGCAGCTCTTGGTGTAAGTTCCTTTCTCGAGGAGATTTGGTTGTCTGGGTATTGTTTGAAATGTAAATATTGAATTTGGGGGTGCTGTGTAAACAATAATTAAAGATTTTCACTTTTAATTAAAGATTATTTGCAGCTCTGTGAAACCTCTGTTCTAAGTTTTTGAAGAAGTGTTTTCTTTGATGTGCACTGAAGAATATTCCTTGAAACATGGCTGGGAGACAGTTACTTGTTCAGCTTCACTTTTGGGATATATGTTTTCAAAACAAGATGAAGTTATAATTTATTTTCTTTCCCTCAGAATATTTCTGTTCTTTTTCAAAAACAGTGTTCAAAAATACAAATTGATCTGAGTAAAGATGCTTTTCATTGTCATTTTCAATCCTTTTTAAATATCTCGAAATACGAATTTTCTTTCCAGTAAGTAACAGAAAGCATTTGCTTTTCTTTTGCAGATTGCATTCTCACAGCACAGCAACTTTATGGACCTGGTGCAGTTCTTTGTGACATTTTTCAGGTACTTTTCATTTAAGACAGCTAAATGTTATTTCTTTAGGTTTTGACCTTCAGTGTTTGGGTTCTTCTTGGCCTGGTTTTTTAACTTAAGCATCCTGCTTACAGCACAGCCTAGAAAATGGAAATCTTCAGTCTGTTTTAAATATTTAATTAGGAATTATGTTAAGAAAACTAATTGTCTGCCCGTCTTTGCCAATGCTTCTTGTCCTGTGCATGCAGGGAAAGGGAGGATGGGGCTGGGAGAAGCTTTTGGAAAAGGAGAAGTTCCTTCTGAGGTGGTGTAGAAAACATTGACTTCCCACAGGTGATGTGTGACTTACTGCAGATTTTCACACCTCATCAGACACCAGTCATAAATTAGGGAGTTATTTTATAAAGAGTTAAATCTGGAGTCACTTCCAACTCTTAAGAAAGGTGCCACCTTTTGATTTTAAACTGAACTCTGAAAGTATGTCAGGTTAAGTACAAACATATGTTGCAGTACAATAAAAGCCAAATACTTCTGGGTTTCGTATGCTGCTTTAAGTTCATTTTTTAATGTAAAGAGAACTGATGATTCCCTCGGAGTGGGGAGCCACAGAAGCCATTTCAATACCTGTTTCCTCTTCCCTCCTCCAAAATCCCCAGCCCTTCCCCAGTGGTGAAGCGCTTCCGAAGCGCAGCAGGCCCTCTGCTCAGGGCTTCAAACCCCGGCGCGTTGGCCGCTGGCTTAGGGACTGCTGGTCTGCAGCAGCACAAGACAGTTCTTGATCCATAGGAAGTCCTTCAGGAGGGATATACACGGAGTAAACACTACTCCAGGTCTTACAATGTGCTCTGAAGTAGGCAATATTATGCCTGGTATAAAATGAGCAGTGGGAATAATATCTTGCTTTAGATTTCACGCTAAATTTAATTAAAGCAAGAAGCTCCAGATGGATCCTTCAGACAAGTGTTTTATATATATTTTTTTTTCATATGGAGCTTTTAGAAAGTAGTATCCACTTTAGTACAGTCCCTGGGAAACGTAGGTTTGAACCACCACCTTCCTGCCATTGGAGTGGAGTAGCTGGTTACTCTTGGCTCAGACTGAAGCATTTGTTTTGCTGAATTAATCAAAGTCAATGTCTTTCCTAAAAATCTTTGTGGCAGGGTAATTGCTCATTAGGAAAATGAAGAGGGAAGCAATTGATTCCTTAGTTCTTTTCTAATTGTATAAGATAAATCTGCACTACAAAAACTGGCCATTATTACTTTATAGACTCGACTACATCTGCATATGGGGGGTTAAACTCCTCAGTATGAGGGATTGCTCCAGATTCATTATCTGAAGAGAATCCCAGAGAAGCTGTGCCTGCCCCATCCCTGACAGTGTCCAAGGCCAGGCTGGACAGAGCTTGGAGCAACCTGGGATAGTGGAAGGTGTGCCTGCCCATGGCAGGGTGTGGAACTAGATGGTTTTAAAGGATCCTGCCAACCCAAATCCTTCCATGACTCCAGTCCCAAGTTAAAGCAGAAGATTAGTGCATTATGTATCTCACTGAGCACATGCAGCTGAACATACATGTCCAAAAGTTTCATGTTGGAGGGTTACCAGTGATTTTCCTTTCCTCCATCACTGTTATCACATGGATCTCCTCGAGAAGTAATGTTGCAATATTATTTAACATCCTAACAAGCCAGAGGAATAAGGACATGTGGATTTGGGAGAAGACAGTTTATTGGTGTTTTCCAATTAAGCATTTATAATCTGTTAGAAATTCTTTGATCCTTTCACTATTCCTAAGCTCCTCTCCAAGTGTTTTATTTTACAGTCACTATAACTCCCTAATTAACCAGTGGATTAGAACAGTATGATTCATCTCACTGGGTGTAGGGGAAACTATTGAAACATTTGCATTTTTAATGCTCTAGGGCACATTTCATAATTACTGTTGGATCCGAGGCAGACCATAAATAAGTAATATCTGAGAGCCCCCTGTGCTGCTAGTGAGCAACAGTTGGCTGAAAATTTGCTCCCTAGAATGGAGGCAAGGAAAATGCTTTATGAAAACCTAAAACCAGTTGGTGACACTAAGACCAAACTCAAAAACTGGGATACATATCAATTTCTGAGGTGTAATGGAGACCTAAAGAGATGTAGTTCTGGAAAACAGATGTTTAGAGTGACTTTCTGTTTGCACATTTAAGGGTGTTGCTTCATTTTGCTATTCTGCAGGAAATGCAGGAGTTGCCCAGAGCAGCTGTGGCTGCCCCATCTCTGGGAGTGTCCAAGGCCAGGTTGTACGGGGCTTGGAGCACCTTGGGTAGTGGAAGGTGTCCCTGCCCATGGCAGGGAGGTTGGAACACTGGAACTTTTTTTTGATTGGTGATCTTTAAGATGACTTCCAACCCAAACAATTCTGTGATTCTATGAATTTGGGAAATCTTTCTGAGCTGGAGATATTGTGGCACATTTCCATATTCTAGAAGCCACTTCCCCACTTGATTGTAACCCCATCCTAACTGTGCTCTTCTGCTGTGCAGCTGGAGGCATCAACTGTGCCTTGAGCTGTGTGGAGAACCCTAGAGGGAAATGGGGATTTTCAGTTTCACTGCTGACCTTTGAGATGAATCAGGTCAGTCCAGTCTTTGCAGTGGGCAAGCCAGATTGCCAGACTCCAGCTCTGCTGAGTTTGTGATATCCCAGGCACTGGCTGGGCTGCCTGTGGGATGCACAGTGGTATGGGAAAGCAGGAACCTGGTCATGCATTCAAACAACAGCAGGCAGCGTGGAGCAGGACACAGGACTGGTTTCCATTTCATTTAGGAGCTGGCTGCTGTGGTCAGAGGGTTGTGCCTCACATTTAGAGGGGCTGTTGTATTCTTGGAGCTCCTTCTGGGTCCAGAGTTCAGCACCAAGCCAGGCAGGGAGCTGTGTATTACCTTTAATTTGTACCACATGAATGTTTTATTTTAAGCTAAGAAAATGTCAGTGGATAAAGGTTGGGTAGAACGGTGAAGTTCGGAGGTCGTTAATATTGCATTCTAATCGGAGCCGGAGGAGAAATGATATTCCAACCATTGTTAACCTTTGCAAAGCTAATGAATTGCAAGTAAACTGGGTTTTCCCTTTCCTCCTCTCTGCTTTTCGTAACACAGCTCTTTAATTTACAGATTGAGCAGTTGTCTTTCAGCACATCGTTTGAGCTATTTTGACAATTTTTAGTGAATGGGGTCTTTTTGTATCTGTGCTTCCTTATGTTCCAAAAAATATCTGCCAGCACACCTATCACAGATATTTACCATCAGTGTACCTTTATGTACAGAAGATACAAAAATATTTGTGGCCTTGTAAGCACATACTACTGCCCAATAATCCCTCCCCCTTTTCCTTTCCCCCTTTTTCTTTCTCTTCCCTTGTCCCCTTCTTCTCTTTCCCTTTTCTTCCCTGCCCCTTCCTCTGCTCCTTTCCCTTCCCATATCTCTGTGTTCTGTGCACCTTTACTTTTTTGCCCAGTTCTGTAGTGATTTATAAGGAGTATTAAGATGGATTTGAATGGAATAAGGGAAACAGCAGGACAGGAGTTGGAGGCATGGCTTGTGTTGTCACTGCTGCCTTTCTTCTTCCTGATGTAGCAGCACAGAGAGACACAAGTGAGGCCATGGAGGCACTGGCTGACAGATTGGCCTAAAAGGTCAAAAGTGTGAGGGGAACAGAGCTGAACCCAAAAAGCTGTTGGAACCTACAGGGTATCAAAGAGCTATAAGCCCTTTAAACCAGATTTGTTTGTTTCTGGTTTCCTTCCTGGAAAGAAGGGAGGAGATGTGGTAAGGACCTGAGAATCTCTGTGTGACAGAGGTGGTTACCCAGACCAGCTCCAATCCACTGGGCATTTGTCAGTGTGAGGGTGTGAATAGTATAATCAGTTCTTCTCTGAGGTTCAGTTAAATATAATCAAGCTCACCCTAGAGAACATTTGGGAGACTTTATTGGGATCTCGACATATTGAAAAGGGTGTTCAAAGGAAAATGAGGATGCACATTTAAGTGGGGCCTGCAGTGATAGAACAAAGGATGATGACTTTAAATTAAAAGAGGGTCTATTAAGACTAGAGTAGGGAAGAAACTTTTATGGTGAGGGTGGTGAAACCTGGACTAGGCTTCCCAGAGAGGTGGTGAATACCCCAGCCTTTGAAACATTCTGGTCCAAGTTGGACAGGTTCCTACTCACGGCAGAGGGGTTGGACTAGGTGACTTTTTAAGGTGTCTCCAAGCCAAACCATCCCATGATTCTATCCTATGATCTCGTCCTGAGCTTTATTACACTGATTTACCATATACCTCTGGTGTCTTCTACCCTTCTCTTCTGGGTTCTCACATGCACAGTTCATCTCCTTTCTTGCCTGCTGTTTGTCTTGTCTTCATTATCTATCCTTGAAACATTCTTCTAAGGGAATCCAGGGCCTGGTCTTGTCCAGTGGGAGGTGTTCCTGCCCATGGCAGGGTGGTTGAAACTGGATATAAGGTCCCTTCCAGCCCAAACCAGTGTGTGATTCCATGATCCAGCACTGACTCTCTTATCCCCTGTTGGCTTACAATGATTGTTAGAGAAATGGGTGTTATTTCACAAATGGAACAAAAGCTGCCAGTTCAGTGTTTTCATGGTGGCACATCAAACCTCACTTGCCTCTATTAGGGTCTGAGTATCAAATGGAAATGGTGTCATTTTAGTTTGATACAAATTGGACATTTTCCTCAGAAAAACTTGAGTGAAAGCACAGTTTGCTCAGTACGAGACTCAGGCAGATGATTTTATGTGCCGTATATTGTTTTTCCTGACTGGAAATATTTTCCCAGTGTTTCCATTAAGTGGGAATGACCTCCTGCAATAATTCAAAGCAGATATTTTATTTACTCTTGTTACTTATTAAATAATTTTTTAATGCAGCACAAATGGCATTACTAAATATGTGCCTAAAATACAGTCTGAGTAACTTTTTTTTTTCTTTTTTTCTTTTTTTTTCCTTTTTTTTTTTTTTAGAAAATGGAAGAGCTTGGGAATACCTTTACATTATTTCTAACAAAGTGAAGAAGATTAACAGCATCCATAACTTCCTTCTTTCTGTGATGCTCTCAGCACTCTTTACTTCATCCTTCAGAATCACAGAATAAAATCATATAATCATCTAGGTTGGAAAAGTCCTCTGAGGTCATCGAGTTCAGGCACTCCTCCAGCACTGCCCAGGCCAGCACTGCCCCGTGTCCCCAAGTGCCACATCCACAGGGCTTTAAATCCCCCCAGGGATGGGGACTCCACTCCTGCCCAGGGCAGCTCCAAGGCCTGAGCACCCTTTCCATGGGGAAATTCCTGCTGGATTCCACCCTGAGCCTGCCCTGGCCCAGCCTGAGGCCGTTCCCTCTCCTCCTGTCCCTGTTCCCTGGGAGCAGAGCCCAAATCCCCCTGGCTGCCCCCTCCTGTCAGGGACTTGTGCAGAGCCACAAGGTCCCCCCTGAGCCTCCTTTGCTCCAGGCTGAGCTCCTTCAGCTGCTCCTCATCAGACTTGTCCTGGGTTTGGCTGGGATAGAGTTAATTTCTTCTCAGGAGCTGTTCTAGTGCTGTATTTTGGGTTCAGAATGAGGATAATGTTGATAATACATTGGTGCTTTGGGTTTTGCTAAGGTGTGTTTCTTAAAAGTTTGTTGGGTTTTGTTTTGTTTTGGTTTTTTCCTCTTGCTCTGCCAGTGAGGAGTTGCTCAAACTGGCAGGGATCATAGCTGGGATGGGTGACCCCAGCTGGCCAAATGGATATTCCACACCACAGAACATCATGCCCAGTGTATAAACTAGAGGAGTTACCTGGAAGGGTCTGACCTGGGAGGGGGGCTGGCGTTGGTTGGCAGGTGGTGAGCAATTATATTGTGCATCAGTTGTTTTGTTGTTTTTTCTCCTTTCTCTTTTTAATATCATTATTATTATTATTAGCTGTGTTACTGTATTTTATTTTGTTTACAATTATTAAACTATTTTACTTCTGATTCTCCTCCCCACTCCACCAGGGGAGAAGAGGAGGGGGTTGAGTGGCTTTGCAGTGCTTAATTTACACCTTGATTTAACCCATGCCCTCTGTGCTTCAGACCCTTCCCTGTCTCTATTGCTCTTCTCTGCCACAATTAAAGTGAGTTGTGGCTTGTTGAGCCTTGTGCCATCTTCAGCAGAAAGATGAGGTCAGGAGACTGTCCCGATGGGCTGCAGGCAGCTGTTTGGCAAAGCCCAACCAAGCACATGCATGTTCTATATTTGTTCCAATTATTTCAAGGTTTAATGCATCCAGTGCTTTAAAATGTGTCCTGTAACTCTCCAGCATATTAAAATTTACTTGTAAATAGCACTTAAATAGCTTCCAATTCATCAAAATAATTTGGGCTGTGTTTCTAGTAATCATGGCAGTGCCTTCTGAAATTATTAAGTGACCTGTATATGTTAAAGCACATTAGCAGTGAGGCTGCTCTACATTTTGCCATTTTTTACAAGCAATTCTGATGTGGATAAACATTTTGTGAGGGTTTAATAACTGGGCCCTAATACACCAGATGGATTTTCTTCTCCCCTCCTGAGAATGCATCATAGTAAAGTGCTGATGGAGTTTTCCAGACATTTAAAAATGAAAGTGGACTTGTTTGAAGAGTTTTAAGGATAACCAGGAGTGGAGAGAGTATTTTCTCTGTGGCGAGAAGGAGATTAAAGTCCAGAGTAAAACCAGACAGTGTGTTTAAATGTGGGTTTTTTTGCCAGTGTGGGAATTCCCTGTGGTTTTCTGAAAGGTGATCAACTAAGGTTTCATGCATGTGTTGAGGCCAACTGAGGAGAGATTATTTATGACCACATTGCTCATTTATTGTACTTAAATAATCTAATGAATAATTAAGAATGAATTAATAAAGCTATTTGCCAAATAGAATATTGTCCATAAAATTTAAATGTTTCTTCTCCCTGCATTGTAATATTTATGCTGTGTAAGCACAAATTTTTATAACTGTATGAGGCAATGGAAGCTCTACTTGGTAGAACCCAAATGGAGTCATGTTCAAATTTCCCTGGGAAGAAAAACTCTCTGAAGTGTTAGATGGCTCTTGATAGTTCTTTTTCCTTCCAGTCTGGTTTCACATCTGAGTTTGCTGGTTTCCTTCTGTTGGAAAAATGTAACTGGTCTCAAACTGGACTTGGAAGATAGGAAAATGGAAATTCAACTGATAGAATCATAGAATAGTTTGGGTTTGAAGGGAACTTAAAACCCACCTTGTTTCACCCTGCTGCCATGGGCAAGGGATTGCTTGGAGGCAGTTCTCTCCAAGCCCTGACCAACCTGACCTAGAACCTTTCTGGAACGAGGCAGCCACAGCTGCTCTGGGCACCCTGTGCCAGTCCCTCCCCACCCTCACAGGGAACAATTCCTTCCCCATATCCCATCCATCCCTGCCTCTGGCAGTGGGAAGTCATTCCCTGTGTCCTGTCCCTCCATGCCTTGTCCCCAGTCCCTCTCCAGCTCTCCTGGAGCCCCTTCAGGCCCTGCCAGGGGCTCTGAGCTCTCCCTGGAGCCATTTGAGATGGGGGAAGATGTAGAGAGAAGGCTTGGGTGAAGAGTGGATTTCTGGGATAAAGAAGGCTCTTGGTAGGCCAATATTTTTGGAGAAGAAAGAGAAGGAGAGGGCAAAGCAAATCCTGTAGTAATATGTTATTTTTCAAGTCATTTGTAAAGAGGTGGATTTTCATGGCTGGCAGAGATGTGTCTGAAGATGAGGAGGGAGCAGGGCAGAGCACAGCCTTTAACCAGGACTCTGCCAATGGTCGGCTCTCACTCCAGATCAGTTCCCAGCACCTCTCTCTCTGCATGCAGCTGTGTCTTTCTGCTGGTTCCATATCTACAAAGTTGCTTTCCCAGAGAAAGTAGGGAAAAAAAACTTCTTTAAAGCTACTGATGCTCACATCAGGTCTTTTAACTTATTTCAGGATGGTTTAGGCTGAGTAAACGCAGCAATAGATCTTGACTTTGCTCTACCCCTGGGGCTCTTCCAGCAGGTGATGGACTGCAGCAGGCTCTGCCTTTTATTTCTCCCTGAGTGCTTCCAACGGGTGTTAGTTCAAGGGGAAAAATATATTTTCTTAGTAATTTTATAGCTTTTGTGGGTATTTGCTGCCTCCTTGTGACAATACAAAGATGTATGGTGATATTCTTTTGAAATACAAGGGTACTGTGGTGAGTGTTTTAGAAGAAGTTTTTATTAGTCTTTAATTGTTAATTCCTTGCTGTGTTATCTCAAGAAAGTTTTGCCTGTGGTGCCAGAAATGGGCAGGAAAGAGAAACCCATGAAAGACTCTGGGACATGCAGAATTGTGCAGTGTTGCATTTTGGAAAGGGGATTCTGTAATAAAGGTGATCCTCCTAGTTCTCCATTCTAGCTGCTTCTCCGAGGGAGTACATAATTTCTAGGGAGTCATATTTACAATGCTACTGTAAATGTGGCACCTGGGGACATGGTTTAGTGTGGCCTTGGCAGTGCTGAATTAATGGTTGGACTCGATGATCTTAGAGGTCTTTTCCAACATAAATGATTCTGTGATTCTTTGAAATCAACCCAAAATAAAAGGTCCAAAGGTTTGAAATTGCTGAGGTCACTTTTTTCCTAAAAAGGAGCCATCCTTATAGCAATTAAGCATGTTTTGATGTGTGTCTTCCATTTGGTGTGTGTATTTCTGGAGCTGTCTGATAGATATATGTGACTGGGGCTTGTTACTATGTAGGGGTGGAGACCTCCTTGATTTTCTGACTGTGAGTGGCACAATTCAAGTTCATTTGTATCTGTGACCTCCTGTGAAACTACTCCTGGAGAAACTCCTCTGAACTGGGTAATTTAACAGAGGTGCTTGAGAGTAATTTTTGCCATTGGTGGCATTTTTCCTCTGCCCTTTGGATTTCCATCTTCTTTCCCCAAGTAAAGGTGTATTGTGGAGGTAAACATGGATAAGCCATGGCAGCAGCTTATGTTGCACATAAACTGCATCTAAATCATGGAATCATGGAATGGTTTGAGTTGGAAGGGACCTTAAAGCCCATGCAGTTCCATGGCAGGGACACCTCCCACTGTCCCAGGTGCTCCAACCCCAGTGTCCAGCCTGGCCTTGGGCACTGCCAGGGATCCAGGGGCAGCCACAGCTGCTCTGGGCACCCTGTGCCAGGGCCTGCCCACCTTCCCAGGGAACAATCCCTTCCCAGTATCCCATCCAGCCCTGCCCTCTGGCAGTTTAAATGCTTTCTTCTGAGATGAAGCTTCTTGCTGGAGTCATGAGGTGAAGACAGTTGCTTGGCAGGCATTGGCATTACCAGCTGTCCTGGGCACTCCTGCAGATATTTTGAATATATTTCTTTTTCATGGTTAAATTTAATGTGGAGCCAGGATCACTTTCCCCTGTCTTGAAACTTTTATTTTCACTCTCCATTTGTATAATGGTGTTATTTGTATAATGATACCAAAACAAATGAGACCAAAGATTTAGTTCATGTCTGGGCTGTGTTGGGCTTGCAAGGATGCATTTTGGATTGTTGCTCTTCAGGCAGCACATGTAGATGTATTGAAAGAAAAGGGAGCTTAAAAGAAGAAAAAAAGCTTTGCAAAGCCAATAAGTGTGGTGACATTTGTGCTGTGGGAGGCTAACAGGAATTTAATGCCCCATCCCTGGAAGTGTCCAAGGCCAGGTTGGACACTGGGGCTTGGAGCAACCTGGGATAGTGGAAAGTGTCCCTGCCCATGCAGGGGGTGGAACTGGGTGGGGCTTTAAGGTCCCTTCCAAATCCCTCCATTCCATGATTCTGTGAATCCCAAGAAAAATGTGAGCACTCAAAATTTTTTCTAGTCCACCATTCAGTTTGCCCATGCAAGTATGGAATAAGTGAAAATCCATGTAGTACAAGTGTAACCTTCTCCTGGAGAGAAATACTGTTTCCAGGTGCTATGGACAGTCTGCTATAAGAAACAGCAAGCTGAAGGTATGAAATCCTCAGCCTGGACAATGCATGATTGCTTCTGTCCTACGAGGAGCAGGTGATGGACTTGACCTTGTGGGTCCTGTGACACTCAAGATATTCTATGATTCTTTAACAAAATAGCAATTAACAATTTAATGTGCATACCTTTTAGTTACTGGAGGCACATTTTTTTTTACTGCAAAGCTCAGTCGTAATCCAGTACCTTTATAAAGGAAAATAGCCATTAAAATGCTTGTCTAAATTATTTGTGTTTGCAGAAATGTGGCCAAGCTTTTACAGTGCAACAATGTCAGATTTTAATATTTAGAGAAAACGTGGTTGAAGTGATTTGGAATACATACCTCTTAAAACGAAAGAGACAAAACAAATCTCTCCATGCTCCTCCTTAAATTTATAAAGAAATGGGCACTGTAGGAGTCTTTAAAAGATGTGCAGATATTTTAATGCTGAAGTTAATAGAATCTCTGGCTGGTTTGCATTGGAAGGGACCTCAAAACTTATGTCATTCCACCCTCTGCCATGGGCAGGGACACCTCCCACTATCCCAGGCTGATCCAGCCCCAATGTCCAACCTGGCCTTGGACACTTCCTGGGATCCAGAGGCAGCCACAGCTGCTCCGGGCACCCTGTGCCAGGAGCATGCCAGTCAAACAAGTGCAAATATTTTAACATTATATCCTATATGATGGTAAAGTGTATTTCTGTGCATATCTAAGCCTGAAAAATGTAATCCCATTACTGACTGGCTGCCTTTGGATGTTTGTGCCCGATCCATGGAGTTCATAACATAGAGTCAGTAGATGGGGATATGGCAACAAGAACAGTCTTCTCACCTTTTGCATTTCTCAGGGAATGGTTCCTGCTGCCTATCCTGGTTTTTAATTATAGGCATGTCCAAGTCACAGTATCACAGGATTGTTTAGGTTGGACAGGCTCTCTGAGGTCATGGAGTCCAACCATCCCCAGCACAGCCGAAGCAGCACTGCCCGGTGTCCCCAGGTGCCACATGCACAGGGCTTGGAAATCCCTCCAGGGATGGGGACTCCACCAGGCTGCACAGCCCTTTCCAGGAAGGAATTTCCCCAGTGTCCACCCTGAGCCTCCCCTGGCCCAGCCTGAGGCCATTGCCTTTCCTCCCGTCCCTGGGAGCAGATCCCAAATCCCTCCTGGCTGCCTCCTCCTGTCAGGGTGGAGTGTGAGAACATCTCTGCAGTCCTTTGCAAAGTCTCTCTTCAAGAGAAATCCCTGTTGGAGCATCCAGAGCCCAGTGGTTACTGTGAATGCTGCACTTGAGCAAATAATTCATCTGTTCTGATTAATCTTCCTTTCAATGGAAACTTTCCTTCAAACTCTTTCAATCTATGCTGGAACATGGGAAGAGGTTTGGAGATGTTTTCTGAAACCCATCAGTGCAGCCCTTGAGGAAAGAGGCTTCAACTGGGGTTCAGATTTTAATCTTAGCTTGTGTGCCTTGAAGCTGCTCATTAGGTATTCAGTGTGATAACATCATAACTGTCAATACAGTTGGTGGTTACTACTATTATTATTGTTGTTGTTGTTGTTAATATTATTATTATTACTACTATTACTATTATTGCTTTTTGTTGTATCTGCATCCTTGCATTTTCCCTGGAAATTAATACATCCATTCATCCTTTTTCTCCCCTGTTTTAACTGAAGAAAACCAATATAGATTTGGGAAAATCAAGAAATGCCTGTAGTTCTGCAACAGCCCTTTTTAAAATAATTCCCTTGCTCTACACTGTGTCTTATTTTTGTAATTTGGAAAGGAAATAATAATCAATTTTCTCTGCTTCTTTCAAGGCTTTTCTTTTTGGGGGTTATCCTCTCACTTAAAATACCGCCAGAGATAGGGAACAGTGGCTTTTCAAATCTGATTAAGTCTTTCAGCCTTCCTGTCATTTGAGGAAGTCAGATAGGGAACTTTGTAACAACAGTTTTCCCTGAAAATAACTCTGTCATTCCTCACTGAGTGTCACAAGCACTGAACTGTACCAGATTATCTTTCTTCAGTGGATCTCTAATTATTATATGAACTTTTCATTTAACTTTTTATTTCCTAGAGTTTTTCAGCTGCCAATATGTTATGAACAAGGGCAATAAAATACTATTTTCTATTTATTTTCCTTTCCTTTCAGTTGTTTCCTGTCATTGCTCCTGGTGGCAGCTGTGGTTTGGAAGATTAAACAAAGTTGCTGGGCATCACGAAGGAGAGAGGTGAGAAGGATAAAATGTTGTTCCTTAAACAACTTTTTCATAGTTGTTCTCTCTAGTATTTATTCACATATGCATCACATTAACCTTAAATTGAAGGCCAAGCTAATTCAGTTAATGCTGCTGCTTAGGCCTTTAGTGTATTTCTGATTACAATTTCAGTGACAAATTATGTTATTTTAATATCCTGATGCTGCAGTTTCTGTGAAGCACCAGAAAACCAGGGGTGAATGTCTTGAATTCTCAGAACTTCTATTTCTGGACAGCTTAAGTACAAAACCATGTAACTTAGGAGGTTCTTTACATCTGTTTCAAAATAGGAAACAGAAAATAGAACAATTTGCTCTTGTTTAATATGTTTAAAAAAACAGTCTAATCCCCATTTTCAAATTAAATCCTATTCATGTATTTTGCGTGGTTGGGTTTCCCCCCCTGGAACATAAGAAAAAGGTGGGGAAGCCACCCAGGATTTGGAAAGCTGTAGTTTACTACTTAAAAATGCGAATTTTAGAGCCAAAGTTTTTTCCTCTTATCTGCCCATGATCCAAATCAGCTTCACAACTTTCCATGTTCACATCATGTAAATAACTTTGTGCTTTATGCCCCCAAAATCTGGTTCCTCCTTGTTTAGCCCTGATTCATTTTTTTCACTACCTTATTTTCTTGCTTCTCAGTGCAACTTCATTTCCTGTTCCACCCAAAGCACTCAGGGGGACCAAGGTGAGGACACAGAATGTGTCCTTAGTCCTCATTTTTCGGCACAAATGCCCACGTACAGGAGTTGTGTTTGTAGAGAAGTCCTGTGTGCCACAAGCAACTGATCACACATTCATTGGGTTTTCCTGGTGTGCTAAATGCTAAAAGCATGGAAGAAGAGCCCTGCATCATGTGCAGATATCAGAGGTTGGCCTGGGCTGCACCCTGAATTATTTTTAGGAGCTTTGTCTTGTGTTAATCTGTTTATTTCTATGCAAAATGAGAGAAGCTAGACCTAATTCGAGCAAGTCCATGTGTGCTTTCTGTATGTAGTTATCTATGTGTCATCACCTGATGGGGATTCACTGAGGTCAGATTCCCTAAGGAATGAGGTGTGTTTCTCCCCTGCTTTGGGATTTTCAGGGGAGATCTGCCCATTCCTGTAGGTTTTCCTCCCAGCTGTCCTGCTGAGATGAAGCTCTTGGCAGCTGCAGACACCCAGCCGTGTCACTGTTCTGTTCAAGAGTGGTTTGTTCCCACAGAGGAGATGATCAAGAGCATTTGGGGGATTAGTTTTTACAGTGTTGGAATCCTTTGCAAGTCCCTGTTTCCTGCATATCTTCAAAAATCTGTAGCTGGTTGTACTTTGCAGTGCAGTGGTGTGAATAATATGAATTTATTCCATATGAGGAGCTCCTCTCTGGTAATAAAGCAGGATGATGTCTGATAACTCCTCTCCTCTTCTTCCTCTTTCTGCTTCAGATGTTTCTGCTCTTACTGGTGAACTCACTGCAGAATGTAATCATTGCTTTTCAAACAGATAACTGTTAATCTTGGAAATAATTTAAGTCTTTGAGGTTTTCTGTATTCTCTGAAGGTAGATAAATTTTTACTAGGGCAGCTGGTTTTTTCCTGCTCGCTTTCTTGGCAAGAAACTAAGCTGGAGTCAGCATAACATTCCTTGTGGCTCCTGGGGTTAAATGTTATCTAGGAATGTATAAGGAATATAGACTGAGAAGTAAATACTGTGCTTTGGAGCTCAGTTAAAGTATTTGAGTGGTGGCCTAAGTGAGAAATGTCTCTATAAATTGTTACAGTCTGATGCATGTTTTAAAGAAAAAAAAGCTGTAGTACTGGCAACATACTGGCATGTTTCAGTCTAAATTCAATCTACATGTGTGGCTGTTTGACAGGCAGTTCATCAGGGTGGTGTTTTCCAGGCACATTCTTGTCTTTTGCTATTATTTATCTTGCTCTCTCTTTTTATCTAGTGACTCTGTCGTGTAATTCGTGGATCTCTGCTGTTCCATTCTGTTAGAAATACTTGTAAATCTTGAGAAAACAGTTTAAAATCTTTGTCATGCTATAATTACATACATTAATACAGACTTTCTCCAGAAACCAAAATCCACCAAAAAATTGGCTATCTAAGATGATTTTATAGCCTGAAGGTGGAGTTTTTTTTGGTACTAATTCTCAATAAACCCAAGGTCTCTTTAGTGGTTAAAAATAATGTGCAATGCCCCATCCCTGGAAGTGTCCAAGACCAGGCTGGATGGGGCTTGGAGCACCATAGTCTAGTAGAACATGTCCTGCCCATAGCAAGGGTTGGAACTAGAAGACCTTCAAGGTCCCTTCCAACCCAAACCATTCCATGATTGTTCAAAATGCTGCATCCCTGAAGGAAGATCTTTCTCTGGTTTGGGCTGTATTTTTAGCAGTAGTCAGGTTACAATCACCTGTTTCCCACGGGTTGTGTGTAGTAACTCCGTGCTTGTTCTCTGATGTTAACCCAGAAGCCAGTAAAATATGATGCACTGTGCAGGTAATTCCCAGCTGTCCATCATTTCTGCTTCCAACAGGAGCATTGCAAGTGCCCAAGTCCTTATCACGGTGCAGAGTGAAGAGCTGATTGCTGAGGCTTATTCTGAGTTACGTGTAGGGCAGAAAAGAGAGTGTGCTGACAGGTTTACTAGTCAAAATTACTCAGCCAGGATTGCTTGGGAGATGTGGAGGGAGATGTTGCAATGCTCCTGTTGGAAGATGGTGCTTGATGTGGCTGGGTAATGGAACAGAGCAGCATCATTTGGTTGAAACCAAGTTTGCTTTGCTCCTTATGGAGAAGGCAGCATGCTACAAATCCAAAATCTCCACTAGGATCTTATAAAATACACAAGATTCTCCTGACTTCTTAACTTTTCCTTTATCGTATTTCAGCTAAACAACTCTGCCCAACTGCTTGCACATGTCCCTGTCAATGCTGCTCAGCCTCCCAGCTGAAGGGTCTGCTGGGTGTGCAGCCATGGTGTAGCCAATGTGTGCTTGTGAGAAAATGAGTTTGGAACACTGAATGAAAGTTCAGGCCTTGAAGAGTGTAAAACTTGACCTGAAGTAAAAATGGGAATGATTTATGTCATATCAGACATTCAAGGAGATGGGATTGTAAGCTATGTGTTTATTCCCTTGCCATGTTTGAGTATCTCCAGACATCTTAAAAAGGGAAAATAGAAATAAAAAGGCAGCTTTTAGGAGTCTTGGACTGAGGTGAATGACATTTGGAAATAGGGATAGGAAACCTTTCTGTCTTGTCTGTAGAAAATGGCATATAAAAGGAATCAAGGTGATAATAGAGAATAATGCACGAAGTATGAGAGTGATATTAGAATTTTAATATGCTCATCTACTATCAGGAATTTTCTGTCCTATTGTTCTGTTTTTGCAGCCAAGTCCTCTTCACCCTCAGTCTGCCTTGTTTCGTTCGCTTGGAGCAAGGAGTAGCTCCCTCCCAGCAAAGGGAGCATGGCTGACCCAGGGGGTGAGGGTCAGCTGGATCATTCCCTGTGCCTCCTCAGAATGTGGTGGGAGTATCAGTAGCAAGCACCTACAGAGATAACTAAATTTGGGTGTCTAGAGCTCAATTTCCCTTAACAAAATGATACGTATTTTGCTTCCTTTCTTGCCAAGACTATCTAAGACTGAATATTTTTACTCTGCGAGTCACCAGTTATTCAGGATGGGGTTTGTGTATTGATTTACTGCAGGAATTATCCTTCTCCTTCTCGACCTTGTTGCTGAAACCTTTCTCCCTCCCAAGTGTGTTCAAAACTTAGTAGTGTTTCTATTTCCACTGTCATCCTCTGCTGTAACATCCATGCACACGGAATACCACGGAGGCAAGCAGATTTCTGTGTTTTTTACAGCAAAAGTGTTCCAAGGGATGTGTACTGTGTGTTATTTATTGCCCTGCCTTCCTTTTCTTCCCCTTCCTGCTCTCAACTGTTAGTATTTCATTCATCTCTTAGATCTTCTCTCTTAAACTGTGATTAAGGGCATCCTTGGTCAAAAAATTTGGAATATTTTCAAACTAACTGTAATTCAGGATCTTTGTCATTGTTTCGAGTCTCCAGTGATGTTTTGGACCAGGATCTGTTCCAAAGGATTTGGTATCAAACTTACGCAGAAATATTAAAATGTCTCTAGATTTGGGCAGTCCCAGGTGCTTTGGAGGGTTTACTGACGTATTCTCCAAGCTCCCAGAAGTCATTTGCCACACAGGCCTTCTTGTTCTGTAACACTGACAGCACTATTTGGTGTCTGTCAGCAAAAAGAAAATACTAAGCCTGGGTTCGAGGTGGTTTGTAGAGAAAACAAGAACTGGGGGAGTGAGAAATCACAGCCAGCAGGTGACTGAGGGGGTCGAGTCTCACATGGTGAGCACACGAATTTCTCTCATTACAGTGGGAAACATAAGCCTGAGTATTTTTTTTATGCAGTGAAGGTGGGTTTACTTCCCAGAATAGCTATTCACAGGACAATAGACTGAAGTGATGTGGGCCATGGTGTTTTAATAACTGCATGTAAGTTTCCAGTTCCTGCATTTATGAGTAGTAAAACTAGAGCATGGTGTTACTATTAGGTGTAACCAGTTATTGGAGTACTGCATCCACACTACTCTCAGCAATGTTTTGGGTATTGCAGATAGTGGAGAACACTGCAAGATTAATTTGTTATCTGGAAGGTGAGCAAGAGTTTAAAGCATCACAAATTCCTTATTTTCTCCAAGGAAGAACATATTGAGGCTTGTGATACGAATCAGTGGCTGCAGAAAGGAGTTGTAGAAGATTCATGATGGGATGAGGATCTTCTAAAGGATCAGCCAAAAGTTTAAACAGTGTGTCCCTGCCCATGGCAGAGGATTGGAGCTGGATGAACTTTAGGTCCTTTTCAAACCAAACCAGTCTCTAAAACCCAGTGTCTGCATCTGGGAGTAAAAAGGTCAAAAACTGGTTGTTTTTCTCCTCTTTTTGATGGTGAGAGTGGCAATGCCAATGATCTGTATTTTTAGAAACGTGCTCTCAGAATCAGTGCTTTTGGAAGGACCTTTTCTAGGTCAATCACATGGTGCAATTCAGTGACTCGTACTAGGCAGCAGGTCAGATCAAATGATAGTAACTTTCCACTCTCCCCAAATTTAAAATCCATGAATGGGAACCAGCTCATAGTGCCAGGAGGCTTTTTCCAAAATACAGACACTGTGTGCTCTGCAGTGATCCATGTGGCTTTGGTCACCAGCTGAAGGAAATTGTAGCAGAAATAAGAGATGCCCTGAAGAGGAAAAACATCCCAAAATATTAGTGTTGACAAGAGACTCCTGCTTAGGGGGGGAAATTGATGGTCTAGTATTGTTTGAACATGATCCTGCCACTTCTGTGCCTAGGGCAGCTCATCTCAGGGGAACCTGCAGATGGCCAGTTCCAGCTGACCAGCTGGATCTTTGATCTCTCTGTGTAAGACGCCATCACATCGGGCTGGCAACTACATACATGGTGCTGGCAGACCACTGGGCTCTTGTCAGTGGGGGTGGTGCTAGAGAACTAAGCTGGGTTTATATCCCAAAAAAGAACTGGTGGAAACTTGAGCAAAGATGAAGCTGGAGTATCCAATTAGATGAAGCTCCAATATCATCTTTGGGATGCCAGCCCATTGAAATGAACCTTCTGTTTGGCAGGGGTGGGACTGAATGGGCTTTTAGGTCCCTTCCCAAACCATTCCATGATTCTGTGCTTCTGTTAAGCCCAGCTGTAGGAGAGTTCAACCTTGTTTAAAAAAAAGCCCATGACTGCAGGTGTGTTGAAGCTGTTCTCGTTTCAGACTCCATGGTCTCTTCCTGATGGTAGACATCAGCTGTACAGGTATCTAATTCAGTTATTTGGAAAAATCAGAGAGAGGAGAAGTGTTGTGTAATTATTCAGAAGAGCTCTACTCAGTCGAAGCTTCGCTGTGCTCTTGTGTAATTCTCAGGTATTGGTGTATATTTTAGTCTGCATGGACCAGATCCTTCTGGTCTTTTAAAAAGAAATTATCTTATTCTTATTATTAAAGGTCAGGATTTCTATGCCCTCCTACTGGGTATAATTATGATGAATAACTTGCTTATCTTAATCAGCCCTGAATTAAATATCTTCTGTCATTTCAGCATGAGGCAACTTCCCAGCAGCTTTGCTTTCTGGTTTGTTATAGTTTTGAAGTGTGGAAATGCCTGTTGAGAAGGATTTGAACATTAATTCTCTCCTCCTCTCTCTTTCAACATAGCCTGCAAAGTCAGTTACAAAACTAATTAGCTAACGTTAATATGTGCACTGCTCTAGGGGCTTAAAAACTTAATTTTCAGTGATGATGAAAGCATCAGAGAAAATTGTTTCTTTGTTGACTTATATGGTAGTTAGTGTAATTGTAGTTAAATGCTTCAAATCACTTAGTTCTGAGACATTTGTGCTCATCTTCATGGAATATTTATGGCTTGTATGTTTATTTTTTGATGATGCCAATTTTTATTTTGGAAGGTAACTCCATTGTCTTCTCACCTTCCTCCCAAGGTCACCAACTGTTCCTACAGCACGAGCTATGTATTACTTCCAAGTAATGTACAGTGATTCTCCTATGGAACCAGGCTGGGAGGGCTGGGGTTGTTCATTTTGGAGAAGGGAAGGCGCCAGGGAGAGCTCAGAGCCCCTGGCAGGGCCTGAAGGGGCTCCAGGAGAGCTGGAGAGGGACTGGGGACAAGGCCTGGAGGGACAGGACACAGGGAATGGCTTCTCACTGCCAGAGGGCAGGGATGGATGGGAAATGGGGAAGGAATTGTTCCCTGTGAGGGTGGGGAAGGGCTGGAATAGAATTCCTGAAGAAAATGTGGCTGCCCCTGGATCCCTGACAGTGTCCAGGCCAGGCTGGACATGGGGGCTTGGAGCATCCTGGTATAGTGGGAGGTTAGATGGTCTTTATGTTCTCTTCCAACCTAAACCAGTCCATGATTCCATGGGGCTTGAGCACCTGTTGGAACTGGCCCTGCAAACATGCAGATCCATCAGGCTGCCACTGCCACCAGGGCTGGAACCTCCTCCATAGATCCTTGGGGACACAGTGAGTGTGGTGTCCCCTTTCCACGCTGATTGTCAGCAGCCTGCAAGCTGCAGTTTTGAGAGATGTCATTACAGGTGAGGTCTGGGAGGTGTCCTCCCAGCTAAGTTAACCATGCCTGAAAATAGAGTACTGATAGTTTACGTGCATATGGAAATAGTTATTTGTGCACAAATGGGACATGCTGCCTGCTGAATTCAAATGGAGCCCTTGAAGCAAAAAGGATTTACTGGAATAAGCTCAAAGTACCAATCTGAACAACCCCAATTAACTCAGCCTTTCCTCATAGGTGTTCCATCCCTCTGATCATCTCCATCTTCCTTATCTTTCTCCCTTTGCTATGCCTCTAGAGCTGGGACTTTCTGAAGACTCACTGTGGTTTGTGAGGGCTCTGGGTTTTACCGTCCATCTCTGCAATACTGACAGGAGTGTGGCTCAGAGCACACAGCAGATTTTGGAGTCTCCTGAGTTTTAAAGTTGGCTGTGGACAGCAAAAACACAGCATGTGATTTTGCTTGTTCATGACAGAGTGGAGCTTGATCTTTTCCATGGTGGTACAGAACTCCAGGGTCGGAGAGCTGGGCCATCAAGGGCTGGGCCATAACCATGACTTTGAGGCACCATCTAAAATTCATTGCAGCCTTGAAGGTTATCATATGAATATTCAAGGATGACCTCTAATACTGCTTGTCTCATCAGGATGAGAGGAAATGGCCTCAAACTGTGCCAGGAGAGGTTTAGGCTGGATATAAGGAAAAAAATTTTCACAGAAAGGGCTTTCCTGTCCTGGCACAGCTGCCCAGGGCAGTGATGGAGTCCCCAGTCCTGGAGGGATTTAAAAGCCGTGCAAATGTGACACCTGGGACATGGGTTAGTGGTGGCTTTGGCAGTGTTGGGTTAATGGTTGGACTCAATGGTCTTAGAGGTTTTTCCAGCCTTAACAATTCAGTGATTCTGTCAAAGTAAAGGAACATGTAGCTTTCTCTTGGAATGTCTTCAGCAAATGTTCTTCTCAAACCAAATGTATGTCCTCAGGATGCTCAGAGTAGCTGTACTTCTGAAAATAGCAACCTATGGGTCCAGAAATATCTGAATTTCAGAAATACCTTGAGAAATCAGAGCTACAAATTTCCTGGGACAAAACCCACTGTTGATCAGACCATCATACTCTTCTGGCTCCCCTTGTTGAAGTTCACCTCCTTCAACTGTGGGCTGATGTAATGGTACCAGACATACCAGCAGACATGCTCAGGCTGTCTGGCCTCAATACATCCTATGTGCTGGAATTTCCTCGCCTGCCTATGGGATCCAGCTTGCTTTGCTTTTACTCTCCATTAAAATGAAAGCTCATTCATGCCTGCTGCTCACTTAACACACCCATGGGTTTAGAATCATAGAATGGTAAAATGGTTTGGCTTGTAAACGACCTTAAAGCACATTTTGTTCCCCTACTTGCTGTGGGCAGGGACGCCTGACTGCGCCAAGCCCTGTCCAACCTGGCCTTGGACACTGTTGGGAATCCAGGGACAGCCACAGCTTCTCTGGGCAATGTGTGCTGGTACTTCACTACTGTCCTCCTTGAGTTCCTACTGTTTTCCTTCCTGGTGTGTTTCCCTTCCTCAAAAAAAATTGAGACCTATTGCTCATGTAGATACTGGAGTTCATTATGAGTTCTAGATTGCTGTTTTGATAAGCTTGTTTTTAAGGCCATTCTTCATAAGGAGCAAATAAAATCCAGAATATGTGGCCATATGTGTGGAAAATCACCATTATTTCATGGCTGAAAATATCACAGCCCAATCCCCAAAGCTCCCGAAGCCCTGTGCTAATGAAACAGTCCCTTCAGGGGGCAGAGATGGATGTAAGCAGGATGGTTATATGGAGCCTCGTGGCTGGTTTATGGTGGGAATAAAATGCCCAGGCTTTTCCTGTCAGGAAGCACAGCATAGGTTATATTAGTGAATTAACCTGATAACCTGAATAGCTATTTGTCTTCTCTGTGAGAGCCTGCACTGCTGCCTGACAAGGCTTTCCTCACTTCCTCAGGAGATTTTTCCCCCCTCAGTAACACACTCTTCTTTTTAGATTGTCCATTACTCAACATGTGTGAATTTAAAATATTTCTGGTAGGAATCACTTTATTTGAAGGGTTCTAGACTGGATTGGACTGGGCTTGGAGCAACCTGGTCTAGTGGAAGGTGGAACATAGCAGGGGATGGAACAAGATGGTCTTTAAGGTATTTTCCCACCCAAACCATTCCATGATTCTGCAATATGGAAAAAAAATCAAACTCAATGCCAATGAAAGTTGTGCACATTCTCACAGTTTA
This sequence comes from Notiomystis cincta, assembly GCA_013398075.1. NCBI lineage: Eukaryota > Metazoa > Chordata > Aves > Passeriformes > Notiomystidae > Notiomystis > Notiomystis cincta. Next base: position 69,698 of record VZRX01015107.1, read on the forward strand.
CAGTTATTTAAATATCAAAGGCCAGAGGTATATACTAGGACAGGCTTTTTGATGTGATTTCTTTGTAAGCCTGTCAAAAATTTTGCCTTTAAAATCCTCTTCAGGCCTAAGTGATTTAAAATATTCCCAGGTTGTCCTATTAATCGTGTCATCTGGAAAACAAGGGTTGGCTTGAAAGAGTATTGAGGTTCATTATTTGAAATCTCAGGAAGCCCATCATCAGGAGTGAGGGAAAGACAGGTTCTGGGGTATGTAGATGTTAACAGCTGCTGACTTGTAAAGCCATGCTCAGCCTCTTGACTGGGGAAAAGTCACAATTTCTCTCTTACAGCATCATAAAATCTTTTAATTAAAATTTTGAAACACTAAACAAATATTGAAGGATAGATATGTATCTGGGTTAAACAGGCATGGTGCAAGCCTTAAGGGAGAAAGTGGCATTCAAGTTATAGAACAATTATTTCGTAAATTAATTCTTAAGTTTTAGGGGGAACTTTGTAACACAACTTGTGGTACACCAGAAGCTGGTGTTAGGAAAAGGATGTTCCTTTAGGCATTTCCTGCTTTGGTTGCATCCTAGACCTCTGATTTTACCTGGCGTGAGCATTTTTTATGCTCAGGTGAGACCCCACCTGCAGAGCTGCCCCAGCCCTGGGGCCAACAGCACAAGGACCTGGAGCTGCTGCAGAGAGTCCAGAGGAGGCCCCGGAGCTGCTGCAGGGCTGGAGCCCCTCTGCTCTGGAGCCAGGCTGGGAGAGCTGGGAATGTTCCCCTGGAGAAGGGAAGGCTCCAGGGAGAGCTCAGAGCCCCTGGCAGGGCCTGGAGGGGCTCCAGGAGAGCTGGAGAGGGACTGGGGACAAGGCCTGGAGGGACAGGACACAGGGAATGGCTTCCCACTATCAGAGGGCAGGGATGGATGGGATATTGGGAAGGAATTCCTGGCTGTGAGGATGGGGAGGCCCTGGCACAGGGTGCCCAGAGCAGCTGTGGCTGCCCCTGGATCCCTGGAAGTGTCCAGGGTCAGCTTGGATAGGGCCTGGATCTGCCTGGGATAGTGGAAGGTGCCCCTGTCTGTGGCAGGAGGTGGAACTAGATGATCTTTGGGACCCCTTCCATTCTAAACCATTCTGTGATTCTATATTCTCAAAGCTACTTTTGACTTCAGTAGTAATGTTGCCAAATTGCACATTTTCTTTAGTAAAATAACTTCCTTTGAAGAACTAATAGCTTTTAGTTCGTCAGTCTCTTGGACATCTTCATCAGGACAGCTTGTTCATTGATTTTATAGCCATTAAACAAAGCACTTTGCAATAGCTGAAGGGGGACAATTACAGGAACAACAGCCCAGCAATCTGTTTCACACTTGCTTTCGTCTGCAATCTGCTGGTGTGCTTTAAATACCCGAACACTCCTCGTGTCCTTTTACCCAAGTGTGAGCTACACACAAGTTTGCTTACGAACACTCCATTTGTGTGGATTTGTTGGGTTTTTGCTTTGTGACAGTAACTACAATCTGCTCAAAATGCCTTTTCTTCCCCTCTTTCTTTTTTTCTTTCAAAAATTAAGGAAAACTTTACCACATGCCTTTTATGGCAGCAAAAATTTATAGTTTTTTTAACTAGGCTGAGTGCCATAGAAGCTCATACGCACCCCAAACTTATCTGCATTGACTTCATCATGGCTTGCCTGCACCCCCAAGTTATAGAGACAGTCCTCTAGTTTTCTGCACCAAAAATGTCTCAGAATTGTAGGTGATTTGGCAAAGCAAAGACCGTGAAAGGTTCCCAGAGGCTTGTAGTTCGTGGCACAGGGTCTAGTTGGAGGGCTGTCTCTAGTGGTGTCCCCCAGGGCTCTGTACTGGGCCCAGTGTTGTTTGATTCATCAGTGATTTGGGTGAGGGCTCCGTGCCTCCTCAGCAGTTCCCCGATGACAGAGGTGGGAGGAGTGGCCGGACCTCTGTGGGAGCTGTGCTGCCCTTCAGATGGACCTCAACAGGCAGGAGAGACAGGAGAGAGGAACCTGCTGAAACAGCAGGGGCAAATACAGGGGTCCTGCACCTGGGGAGGAACAAGCAGCAGGTCCTGGTGGACAGCCAGCTGTCCCTGAGCCAGCAGTGTGCCTTGGGGGCCAGGAAAGCCAAGGGACACATCAGGAAGAGCGGTGCCAACAAGCCAGGGGTGGGATCGTGCCCCTCTGCTCAGCCCTGGTGAGGCACAACTGGAGTGCCACGTCCAGCTCTGGCCTCCTCAGGCCAGAGGGAGGACATGGATGTCCTGGAGCGGGGCCGGTGGAGGCTGCGGAGCTGAGGAAGGGCCTGGAGCATCTCTGTGCCCGGGAAAGGCTGAGGGAGCTGGGGCTGCTGAGCCTGAGAGGAGCCCCAGGGAGAGGGGCCCTCAGCCCTGGCTGTCCCTGTGTCCCTCTCTCTGTCCCTGGGTGCTCCACGCAGGGCCCACGCTCTGCTCCCAGGCCCAGCAATGGTGCCAGGGGAACAGGGAGGGACTGATCCCAGGAAGGGGCTGGAACTGGATGATCCCTAAGGTCCCTTCCACCTCAAACCATTCTGGGATTCAGTGATTCTATTAATTACTTTTGTCCAAACAGTGTTGCTGGATAATAGCACCTTCCCTTCACCTTCTGCTGTGCTGCATGGGGGATATTTGGGGCACAGTGCATTTCTGAGGTTTCCTACAGCACTTTTGGAGTGCTGTAAATGATTAGTTTGGCCTTGGAGTGTCAGATGGCGCAGAATTAATGGGAAAATGCAGGTGATGATGGTGGGAATTCTAGAGAGCGTTTGGTGGTGCTTCAGTCCATCTTAAAAAAGTAGAGGATAACTGGTATTGCTGATGTAAATAGTGGTGGTAAATGTGTAAAGCTGTACAAGAACTTTGGGCAGTTTCTGCATTTAAGGTTAAGAGCACTGGCTTTTCTCACACTGTACAAAGTGTTTTCCTCTTCCCTTATTAAATAGAGACACTGAGTCCCATTGGACCCTTTGCTTCAGGGAATTCTGGCTTCTGTCTCCCTGTACAGGCTGTGTTGTCACTATTAGAGATTAGTCACTGGAGCCAAAAAGAAGTGTGTCCACAGCTCAGCTAAAACCGCAATGCTGTTTCCAGACCAGCTGTGTAGAAAGTATCTATTTTTTGTGTGTTAAAAAAGGGGAAGCTGCATCATAATGCTTAGAAGTGCTTAAGAGCACAATAAAGAGATGTCTTGTGTCATGAGGGCTTGTGGGGATTTGCCCAGGAAAAGGTTTTTTATTTTAATAAAACATTTTGCAATAAGGACATGTTTGCCATTTTCTGTATTCAGCAAGGAAACAATAAAAAAGGGGGATTATTCAATACAAGCCTGACAGCATTTTGCTGGTGCAGTTATAAAAAATAGCAACTTCATTCTTACAGTAGTTACATACTGCTGCCAGTTTAATTTTTAAATGATTCCCACAAATCCTATGGAGTGGGAATCAGGTGATGACAAATAACAGCTTAAAAAGTAAATAACTGCTTTATGGAGACCAGTCAGATCGTTTTCCCTCCCAGACATGTCAGGCTCACATTGTGCATTCAGCTTTACTTCCAATAACTTGTTAAATTGTAGTAATGTGAATATTTACCATTATCTGTATTCTTAAGGCTGGTAAACCCCTGGGGGTTATTTTTTCATGTTCATTGATATCCCTTTGTATTGGGCAAAAGCTTTTAGATACATTTGTCTTTCATCTTTGTGTCAGAACAATATGATGATAATATTTTTCTGTTTAATAAATTAGCAACTACTGCGTGAGATGCAACAGATGGCAAGTCGCCCCTTTGCCTCCATCAACGTTGCCTTAGAAACAGATGAAGAGCCACCAGATCTCATCGGGGGAAGCATAAAGGTGAGAGCTGGGGCTTTGGGATGGTCCTCACCACGATTAACTAGAGATATTTCACACAATGATCCCAAATCCTCTCATTTTTTTATATACCTGCAAGAAACTGTAAGTTCAGGAGGTCCAACAGGTACTATTTTAATTTGCTTTTATCCCTTCCGATATTTACTTATAACTTTTGGGCTGGTTCAGATTGAAGTTATACTGATGCTAGGTTTGATGTGTTGGGTTTGCCTTGTTAGTTTTTATGCTTTGAAATAGAGAAGAATTCAATTTTACACCAGAGAACACTGGGCTGGAAATAGTTGTAGGTGCTGCAAATAGAAACCCCTTCCCATGATGTCTTAAAACAAACATGAATATAATCATGTCTGCAATAGTGCTAACATATTTCTGATTAAAAATATGTATTCCAGTATATCTTGTGATTAGCAAATTGGAGCACGAAGAAATCATTGTCATACTCCAGGCTGGCACATTCTTACATACAACACATGGAATTTTTAGCAAAAGCATATTTAACAGGTGACAAATTAATTCAAAGGTCTTTCTGATGTGATGCTTTGACCAGTACAGACTTTTATAGAAAAAGAAAAAAATTAAGAACCTGAGAACACTGATTATTTTTCTTCCTTATCTAAGGCAACTTGATTGTTTTGTTTTATTTTATTTAGCCTTAAGTTTTTTGGAAGTTTTTCTCATTAGGCCTTAAGGTTAAGAAGGGTAGATGTGGATTAGATGTTGGGAAGGAATTGTTCCCTGTGAGGGTGGGCAGACCCTGGCACAGGGTGCCCAGAGAAGCTGTGGCTGCCCCTGGATCCCTGGAAGTGTCCCAGGCCAGGCTGGACACTGGGGTTGGATCCCCATGGGACAGTGGAAGTGTCCCTGCCCAAGGAAGGGGGTGGCACTGGGTGGGCTTCCATTCTGTCATTAGACCGGGCACTAAGTTTCTCACATTCTCTTGCTATAACAAGAGAGCTAGTTCTGGTTTTCTTTAAAAAATACGTGTATTTTAATTATTGTAAAGCATATGAAAGCAGTCTGACCCCAAAACTTCTATTTGGTGAGTAATAATTTTCAAGTCTTGGCCTAAGTATCAGGAAATGCCACTATTAAAGTTGCCTGTATAGCTTTAGCTCTTCCTTATTTATGTGTAAATATGGTCTGTCACGGCAAGTTTTAATACTTTTCCACTTGATTGGTGTCCTGCACCACGTTCTGGGTGGACATGATGTAGAAGCAGCTTTCCAATATATTGAATCACAGAATAATTAAGGTTGGAAAATCCCTCTAAGACCATTGAATCGAACCACTCCCCCAGCACTGCCAGGGCCACCACTGCCCCATGCCCCAAGTGCCACAACCACACAGCTTTCAGATTCCTCCAGGGATGGGGGCTGCACCTCTGCCCTGGGCAGCCCTTTCTGTGAAGGCATTTTCCCTAATTTCCAATCTAAGCCTCTCCTGGTGCAGCATTAGGCTGTTTCCTCTCATCATGTCTTGTGCCTGCTTTGGAGCATAGTGGCAGTAAAGCAAAATTTGCAAAGGTCCTCAGTAATTCAATGATTGAGTATCTGGACCTCTCCTTGGATGCTCTGACTGGTTCTTCTCCCCACTGACTTCTTTTTGACTCCAGATCCTCAGATTTTCTGATTTTTTTTTTTATAATTTCCCTTCTTCTGTCATGAGGTTGGTACTGGGAGTCATTACCTCTAATAGCTCCCCAAGACTTGGGAATCCACTCTTGCAAAATGGGATTGTCACTCAGCAAATCAGACCGAGCCGTTACTTCAGTGCTCATCAGAAAAGCCGTGGGTTGCGTATGGATGTTGCATCAGGCTGGAGGCAGATCTGGGGGGATGTAGCCTGGCTGCTGATGGTTTTGGGTTGAGTCTGTGTGTCTGGAGCCCTTCCCCTCTTCTTCTGTTGTCTGGAAGTAAACTAGCTAAAAACACTTCTCCTATGGGATCAGGCCAGAATAAAGCTGTTATAAATTTTTTTCTCTGACAAATTGTCTGCACTCAAACTACACAGAGGATAAACTTTGGATCTCTTCAGTTCTGATGAGTGTGTTATTTCTCCTCTTCTTCTGCTGCCCTCATCTTGTGTGGCCTCCTTGGGTTCCTCTAGAATGGATGGAGAAGCGGGTTTGAAGTATAATAAGTAAGACTGTGGAGAAGTATCCTATTTTAAACCCAGACATTGTTAGGAACTGGTAATTGCCTCTGTGCTGATAACACAGACATGTGTTTCTTAATCAGTTTTGGGCATGAATGAGATGGTCTGGTTCATGCAGTGGCACAAACCCTGTACAGTAATCTGGAGCCGAGTAGATGAGTGTGCACCTGTAAATGTTGTGCCAATGGGTAACTTCATAAAATCGTTGAGTCAATGTTTTGTGTTGGAAGGGAACTTAAAGATCATCCCATTCCAACTACCTTCCCATGGGAGGGGCCCCCTGCCATCTTCTGCTGGCAGGCGTGAGTGCAGAGCAAGGATGCCTCTACATAACAAGGAGAGTTACTAGATTTTATGGGGTTTATATATTTTTTTTTCTCATCTTGGATAACTTGGGTAGGGAATAAAAGTTAGTCATAAAAAGCTGGAGTGTTTCACAAAAGGAGAGGAGGCTTGGGAAGGTTGTGGGTTGGAAAGAACTTAGGGAATGATGCTTCTGAGATAGTCTGACCTGTTGGCCCCTGCATGGAAATGAACTTAAATAGCAATGAAAAACCAGTCTGAGTATCTGTGGAGTGCTATGGTTTAACACTAGCCAGCAACTTGGGTTTTTCTCCTCATCCCTTTTGCACCTGTGTGGGAAAAAACTCTTGGCAGGAGGGAGCTGCAGGAAGATGGGCTGGGGCAATAGCGAATTGGACAGCTTTGTTTTCCTTTGTGGCTGCTTTGCAATCTGGCTGTTCTTTAACTCTTACCCAAGAAAAGAGGCAAATGTTACTGTGCTACTGGATGTTATATCCGCCCTCCAGTTCCTCTGCCATCCACTCTGTAAAATTTGAGTCTTCATTTTAATGCAAGAAAGCCAGATTTGCATTTTCACGAATTCAGTGATGGTCTTCTTTCCCCGTGGGAATCAAAGCCATTGGTTAATGACAAGTTGATTTGAAGGTTACAAAGGAGAAGTGGAAAATGGGATGTCTTGTCTGCAAGAGATTAATTTCCTATTCCATTGTCCATAGCCAATTGGCAGCCAGTGTCAAGCCAGTTCCATCCTAAGCTAATGTTTTCCAGCTGGACAGTATTAGAACTGTGTTTTCAATTAGTATTTTTCCTGGGGTACTTAGGAGTAATAGAAAGTGATTTACCTGCAGGGAAGCAATTCCTGTTAGAGGCTGCAGCTAGGCAACACGTAACTAGCTGCTTTGGTTTATTTGCCACTCAACAAATACCCACTGAATCGCAAATCTAACACTAAATTTGCTTAGTTATTACAAAATCTCTTGGCTTCTCTCTGCAGCTCTTTTTGCATTCAGAGGTGCTGAATATTGCAATTTTTTTTCTAAGAGTGTTTAACTTCCTTGTGTGCCTGGGACTCATCCAAGTATCTGAACTGGTATTGCTATAGCTCAGGCTTTTTTAGGGCTTGTTATCGAATTAATCTAAGTCTTGTAAACCTCTGCAGCCAATTTTAGAAGCTTTCCCAAAAGAATTTGGGAAATTTTGACATTGATTTCCACATATCTTGAAGTTGCTAAAGGCAAGAAGTTACTTTGGAAAAAACAGGCACAGCCTAGCAAGCAAATGCCGAGGTTGAGCAGAGCACTTACAGGGTCAACAAGAAAATTGTTGCATTGGGAAAAAATAATCCTCAAGTTGGAAAAAAATTATTTTGGAATCTTTTGGAGCAGAGCTGGAGCAGTCTTTGTTGTACTGTATTCAGGGATCTAGCACGTGAAGCCAGTGCTAAGAGTTGATTCTTTGCATCCATGATCCTTAATTTCCTAAAGGGAAGGGGAGAAACATTTGGTGAGCAAAATCCTTGCAGAGTTAATTTAGCTTGTTCTGTACCATTGTACAAATGTGCATTTAATTCTGCTGTTTGAGGGCTTCACTGCAAATTCTGAATCAGACAGTGAGCTGATTCCTTAAAAATAGCAGAAAAATAGATGGGAAATAGCATCTTACTCTAGTAATTAGTTTGCTTTGTTGTGGGAGAAAGTGCTTTTGAGTGGTTTAAAGGCTGCCAGAAGATCCCATCTGTTCAAGAAGTGCAGAGCTAAAGTGATGAGCTGATTTGGAAGTGGGTAGGGGGTACCACAGATTAATTAATATATTTTCAGTCTATTTGTATTTTGGATCCGAGTGATGCCCTTGTTAAATTCCTTTTATATTACAATGAAGTTGCAACCAGCAGTAAAGGAGCAGAGACATGAGTAGTAAGTCCTCTGCCACAGGGTGCAGGGTTTGGGGAAGCTGCAGGGTGAGGAATGATTTGAAATGAAGCATCTGCCAGCTCCAGCACTTCTACAGGGTGCATTCATTTTAATTTTGACATGTAGCTTGATTTTGGGCTGTTTCGTGCAGCTGGAGTTCAGTGAAGAACTAAGGGCCAAGGAACTGATGTTTTTTACAGCTTTTATCCTGTTCTGGTTGTCACTCTTGATGACTCACTTTCCTCTTCACACATTGCTGACCTGCTTTTAGTCCATCAAATTTGTTGATGGACCAGCTTTTGTGACCTCCCAGTCTATTCACCTACAGTGAGCTGGGTTAGTGTAAGCATGGCAAGGACAGCTCCAGCGAGCTGAGACGAGGGGTCCTGTGCAAGCAGGCAGATTTGGAAGGAAGGCAGGCTTGAGATGTGATGTACAAAAGCCGTGTTAAACAGAAATGGCCAGACTGTGTAAAGTCATAGAATTGGTAAGGCTGGAAAAGGCCTTTAATTCACTGTGTGCATTCATGAACACAGCACCACCTCCATGTTCACCATTAAACTGTCTTCAAGTACCACATCCACAAGGTTTTTGAACGTTTCCAGGGATGATGCACATTTCCCTGGGCAGCCTGTGTCAATGCTTTACAACTCTTTCAATGAAGAAATTTTCTCTAATATCCAGTCTAAACCTCCTGAGGTACAACTTGAACCTGTTTCTTCTTGTCCGATTGAGATGTGTTAGAGGGGGACAGAGCAGCTTAGGGTTTTTCAAGGATGGTATAAATAAGCTGAAAATCATTCCTGTCCTCAGAAGGATAATAGTTGCAGGAAGAGGTGGAATTGAGGGAGGGGGGAACAAATGGAATAATCCTGATCTGCTGTGGCAGTTGCTGGAGATGGATCACACGCAGCCTTTGAGGCCAGAAAGGCCAGTGTGGTTCTGCCTGACCTGGCTAAGGTAGGCTCTGGGTCTCAACTTGCCTTTGGAAAGGCACTTTAATTTCTGAAGTTTTATTTCTGGGCTTTCTGGCATTTAGTGGTTTAGGAGCTTTTCCATGTGTTAACACCGAGGAATCCCAAGGCTGTCCATGTGTCTCTTTGTCTTTAGCAAAACAGCTTCCACGCATTGGACTCTCTCCTGGAGCATCAGGGTGACAAAGGAGCACATGAGGAGGGCACCCCAGCTTGTACTTTCTAGTTGGTGTTTATTCCTCTCATGTTGGCCCACTTTTAGATCATGGAAAAGTCTCCCCTTTGAAGGAGACCCAGTGGTAGGAAGGGATTGTTCCCTGGGCAGCTGAGGTGTGTAAAGCAGATGAGCTGCACTAGAATTCCATATAGGCGGGCTGTGATCCCTCCTGCCAAAACACCACCAAAAATACCCAATAAAACCTTCACCTAATGAATTATTTCCAGTTAACAAGAGCCCAGTATCTTGTTTTGATTTCTATAGCAAAATGAGGGAAAAAAAATTACGGGAAACTTTTGCTACTCCCATAATAAAATGTGGAATATAGATATTTGGAAGGGAGTGTCATGAGATCAGCAGAGATATCTGTTAAGCCTGCCTTGTATTTAGGGAATATTTGGCTGATAAGTGATTTTAACTAGTTTTAGATTTGAAGACTGTAAACATTTCCGCAGGTTGGACCCTGATTTTAGGTGATAAGGAGGAATTTGCTGGAAGGAGAGTAAGGAGCATGAAGCTTCCCACAGGAGAAGGATTTTCTAAGTTAATTTTTCCCCCTAATGAGCATCTCTCTGATTGAAGTACTAATAAGATCCAGCAGCTTCACGATAGCATTATCAAGGACTTATTTGCATTCCTTTATGCCAAGTAGTTGTTTTGTGTGTTGTGTTTGCCATCTTCATCCAACTGTCCTACCTGTTTCATCAGGTTTTTTACTTCTCTGTTTTCCTGTGCAAAAACCAGCTGAGTGCTTGAAAAGAGCTGTAAAAGTCCTGCCTCTTCACCTGTACAAAACAAAAGTAAATACCCACCATTGGCCATATAAATATATATACAT
>VZRX01015108.1:2883-13206 GCA_013398075.1 Notiomystis cincta
CCATGTCCATCCCCATGTCCATCCCCATGTCCATCAGCCATTGGCTCTGCTGGACATGGTGGAAGCTTCCAGCAGCTTCTCACAGGAGCCACCTCTGTGGCCCCCCTGCTACCAAAACCAGGCTGTGCCAAACCAACACACAACTGCACACAAAGACTCAGTCAGGTGGTGCTGCTCAGTGCCCCACCAGCAGCCTAATAATGTCTTGTAGTCTCCTGGGAATAAATGTTGAAAGTAATATCAAACAATTTGGGGTGCAAAAGGAAAACTTTTTCACTATGCTCTTCTGAAACATTTTAAAAGACACAAAGTTCTTAGTGAAGTAGGAGGGAAGCTACTCACAAAAGGGCGATGCCTGTGCTCAGTTTTACAATTTCTCATTGTTCAATCCTTTTCAATTTCCTCAAGTCATCCTCACTTTTCATGGATTCAACAGCTCCCAGGCTGATACCAATTACAATAATTCATTGTCACTAAAAAAGTTCTGCTCTGAGGTTTTCAACAATACTTCAAATACTTAGATACAGATTTACCATAAATTGTAAAAATTTTGTATTTCTCTGTTTTTAGAGCCTGATTGCACCCCTTAAAAAACTCTTCCTTTTTGGTTAATTCTAGTAATTGTAACGGTTTCTTCTAGCCTGGCCAAGAATAAAGAAGGTAAAATTAAAAGACTGTTTGGATGTCTTATAACAGGGAGGAAGAAGATGCTTGGTTTTAAAGAATTCATCCTGAATAGAGATAAGTATTAGGTTTGTTCTGTATCCTCACCAAATATACATAGAAAAACCTACAGATACTTACAACCACCTCAGGGAGATGGTTTGCATGTGACATGATCAGATCTTGAAGGTCTCTTGCAATCTAAACCATTCTATTATTCTGTGATTACAGTTGCTGTCAAAGATATAAGCCGAAAATCAGAAACCCTAGAAATCTGGCATGCTGATGGCTGAAGAGCTAAATCTGTGAGCAAGATACAGGCAATGCTACTTTATATGGCAGCTAATGAAGTAAACTATAGGAAAAAAACCAAAAATATTGAAGCTTTTCTGAAGACTTTTTTATATATTATGGGCACTGTTGGAGGAAGGGCTGTTCATCTGAAGTTTGCCAGAAACTTCTTAGAACTGTTTAATAGTTATTACTATATTTCATTTCATTGGCTATCACAATTTTTAATGAATAATTGAATTTTTTTCTAATGCTTCCTATTTGTTGTCTCTTAAACTGACAAGTACAAGTCTGATAAATATGCCCTCAATTTTATTTTGTGGGGGAAAATTGCAAAAAATACCATTATGGATGCACATGGTTTAGATCTTTTGATTGTGTCTTTAGATTTGCTTCAGTCTCCTCTCTCAAAGTGTTTCTAAGCCAGCAGAATATTGGTGGCTCACAAAAAAATTCCATCTTTTTATTTTCTTGTGTACATGTCATATAAAAATATATCATATGGAAAAAGCATAGCTGCAAAAATATAAAGTTAAATGCCAGCTGGAAGAGAGAGCATTTGATCTGCATCTTCTGTGGACAGTTTGCCCTTTGGATAACCAGCTACTGTAATTATGAAAAACTGGAGAATGCTTTGCATAGACCTTGCTTTTTCCACATAGACCAATATAATGTTTTCCAGCAGAGTAAGTTTGGTTTGTCCCTAAAACTGAACAGGATAAATGCAGTTGAGCTTTGGGGCAATAGAGTCAGCAGAGGCCAAGCTCTTCACTTATGGTGAAAGTTTCCTTTAAACAATTCCCTCAGTTTTGTAAATAACCTATGCCAAATATTGGATAGGTGTCATTTAGAACAGTTGAAGTTTGGAAAATATTTTGAGGAATTTTAGTCAGAACTACAACAACTGCAGTAGTGAAGAAATGAATATATACACATGTTTATATTTATCATTATAATGAACACATCAGGTGGGAATTGAGCAATGCCCCCTAAACTGGCACAGCCAGGAATGAGAGCACCCATGTGCACAACCACAGGTTTGTGTTACCTCCCCTGAGTTCTGTGCAGCACAGCCTGACAAGATGCAAACCCCAAAGCTAACTAGGCAATCTGCAGTAAATAAATAAATCTCTAATGAGCTAAAAAATTAAAGGTCAGAGGCTGAGCTTTTGACAACAATCTAAGGAACATGTCCAGCTGTTGGAATCTCAACCTTTGACATCACACTGTCAACTGATTTTGAATCCTTGAAATAATACTTGAAAAAAAAAAAAGTAGGTGCTTTTCATATGAAAAATAAAGTAGGATCACGAAAAAAAAGGAAAAAAAAAAGAAAGAGAAGTATTTGCAGCACACCTTCAGACTTGTTTTTTTTTTTCTTTTATATTCTATTCAGCTTTTATGAAAGTGGCTACATCAAACTAAGCTCCTCTCAGAGGGCACATCATTTGAAGCCAGTAATGCCAGAAGAGAAGCTGCCTTTATAGAAATGCTTGCATTTTAGCTAACTGCCTTTTTCCCCTTGACCAGTTTTAAGTGGTAAACTCTTCAAACTTCCATTCAGCTCCAGACAAAAAAAAAAAAAATATTCTTTTGTTTCCAAAGATCTTAAAAAAATGTATAAAACAACCCTGATACTTCCATCACAATGTGTTGTCTTCAGTAAGCCTTTAGAAGAATATTGAAATATTGCCAAAATTCACAAGGACTTAATTTCTCTCCCTTACTCTTAGCTCAGGGCAAGAAATGTAAAGCTGATTTCTTCTCCTCCTCCCTTATGAATTATGCTCCAAATGGGGTGGCAGGTGCATTGCCAGTTAAATCCCCAAATGTTGTGCTCCACACAGCAATGGGTATCTCAAGCTCAATATCCTTCTTTTTGAGTTTTGATAAAAACAATCCATTTTAAACAGATCAGAAATGAAGATTGTATATCTGAATAAACCAAGCTGTCGTATCACTTCGTAACTATATACAAACACAACTACAAATTAGTCCTGAAGATTCATTTTGTCCACAGGAAAAAAGCAACTCCCAAACATATTCACCAGCAGTCCTGTGCTCAGTCAGCAGCCAGTGAGGGTTGCCTTCAGTGGCTCTGCTCTAAGTGTTTACTACCCTTGTCAGCAGTGCTGGTCTCAGACTGATCCTCAGTCCTTGCAAGCCCTGTACTCTGAGCAAGAGAAGCACAAACATTGGCAGCTCAGACCCCTGAGTGCCTCATGGATAATGGACACACTATCCAGGGAATGGTCTGATTTTTGTATTATATACTAATGATATTTACTCATGCTTGAGAGCAGCTGCAAGTAAAACAAAGATGCTTTAACACAATGTTTCTAAGAGAAAATAAGTAGACCAAGGAGAATATTTATCTGTGTGCTTCAACATTAGCTGTGTTTTGTGACACAGCATTTCTATGGTAAAAGTACAATGATACTGTTAAAGATGTTTTATTCCCATTTAATCCACACCAAATTGCATTTGTAACAAGCAGCAGTATTTTTGCCCCCACAAGGCTGAACAGAGCTGCCTTGTGATCGTGCTGTTCTAATACTGAATAAGTGATCTTTAGTATTCTGTCTTTAACTAATTTCATACAACTCCAGGAACAGCAATGCACTTATAACAGCAGATGAATTAGCCCTCTGCAATTTTTCCTATTGTCATTTTTCTACTATCGGTTAGAAACCATCTAACAAAAAACTTATTACAAGGCATAAAATATGAGCAGATTGCCCATCTAGCAACTGTTTATGTAACTTGTGAAATATTTATACTGATGTCTTATCATTCTTCATTTTCATGTATTTTGATTTTGCTCTTTCTCTATTGCACAAAAAAAAGAATGTGTCATGCTGTAAATTCGGATTTCTTTTTTCCTTCTTTAAACTTTAGAGCCTTCTGACATTTTCAGGAAACTAGAATGGCAGTTAGACATAATCAGTAATTCACTTAAAGTAATTGCCTTTAAAATTGTCTTGGTTTCTGTTATGTCTTTCAGTTAAACATGAACTGTAAATACTATTAATATGGTGTTTCAAACTGAAATTGAAGCTAACTGCTTTGCAAACTCTGGCTGCTGCTCTGCCACATCAAAGGATCACAGAACCTGCCATCAAAACCAGCCACCTCTTGGTGAAACAGGGAGCAATCAGCAACAGATACAACTCAAAAAGGAAGAGTGTAACTTAGACAAAACTGCAGGGAGGATCTCTGTAGGCAGTGTGGCCTTGGAGACAGGTTCAGGACAAAATTAGTCTGACAAAACAGGTAACAGGAAAACGATTGTTTGGGGCTACATGCCAAGATGCCCTGAGGCAGGACCTTGAGGGAGCAGTGGACATGCAAGGCTAAAAAAGGCCCTTGTGTTTTGTTTATAATATTTTAATGGATCCAAGAGAAAGAGCCTTGTGCAGCTGAAGCTTTGTGTGGACAAAGAACTGCTTAAATTCTGATGCTTCATTTAAATTTCTGAAAAAATAAGAAAGAAACTTTGTAGTGGCAGTTAATTCTCTCTTGGAGTCTGACAAAACCACTTTGTGATGGTGGTCAGAAGTACAAATGGACAGAGACCATCACAACAAGGGTCATAACACTTAAAATTTCACCTTTTTCTTACCAAATGAATAATTAAAAAAAAAAACAAACAAAACCACCCTGAATTTAGGGGACAAGGCATATTCACAACCCTTTCAGTCACATGCAGCTAAGTTAAGCTATTATCAAGGCACTTAATTACTTTAAATCCAATACCAATTTCTTTAGAAGGAATAGTACTGAATGTCAAACCCAACTGAACTGCTCGATTCAATGATTAGTCCTCCAGTGACTGACACCTGAACATTTTAATTGCATAAATATTCCTCTACATCCAGTATCGCTTCTTAAAACTTGAAGTTTGGAACTGTGTGACTAATTCTGCCATTAGCTAGATTGAGGATTCCTGATTATTTGGACTGTACACAAATTGCTCTGCAGCAGCTCAGTTGCAATGTTAATGCAGCCGTGATCATTGAAATGCACGAGAGCAGCAAAATGCAAACGCAGACATTTGTTTTCCAGCCAATCTGATATAAGTGTAATTCATATCACTGTAATGAGGTCTGCTTACTTCCTGTCTTTTTTGAAGTCTCTACACCTTCTCAAGGGCAAAATTGTTTTCTAAATAGAGTCTGCCTGAATTCAGTCTCTTCTGCTGGAGTACTCCATCAGAGTGAACTAAAATAGCTCCTATTTACACACAGACCCCATCCTCATAATATTTGCATGTTGTCTGGAAGCCTGTAGACTTCTAAATCCATAAACATTTCACAAAGTCACACACTAATTTCTTAAGGATCAAGAAGTTTCTTTAAGTCACAAAAAATATAAAATGCAACTACAAGCCAAGAATAAAAAACAGAGGGGCTATATGTGACTGTGTATGTGATGGAAAAACAGATTTTGTTACTATTTCAGCTTACCTAGCCACATCTGCATTGACAGCCAGAGGAAGGCCAGCATTGAGCAGCTGGAGTGTTTGCTGGTTAAAAGCTAAACAGGCTAAACAGCAAAAAACCACTCTTGACCTCCCTCACCAATCCCCCCAAAACCAACAGAAAAACCTAACCAACCCCAAACAAACACCAAGCATCTCCTCCTTGAAACAAGAATGCTAAACTCATGAAATAAAAGCAATGAAAAGAAAGAAAAAGAAACCATTTCTGCTATTCTGGGTCTCTTATTTGCAATGTTATCCACCCCACTGCTTTTACTGACAAGTGTTACTGAAGCTCATTGGGTGTCAACCACTGACATTTGGGCAGCCCCTCTAAGAAACTGATTAGGAAACTGGGTGTGCAGCAGCCACAGGGTTAAACAGCTGCATATTTTCTTTAATATGCTGTGTCTTTATCTACAGTCCTCAAATCTATCTGTTGGCTCTCTTTTTCTCTCAGTAAATAGGTAACACATATTGGCCATTATGACAAGTCAGAAAATTTTGGCTTTTGAAGGAAACTGTTTCTTATAAATCCTCCATTTTCACATGTCTGTTTGCACTCCGTATTTACCAGATGTCACAACTTCACTTTTGTTCATGCATCACAAAACAAATTCAGTGCTGTTCTTTTCTGTAATCCTAGAATGGATTTAAGGATGACAGGTAGAAAAATAATTGTATTAATCCTTTCATTGCCTACCTTCTTGTCACCTTAGAAAGTGGTAGAGGAATGCTCTGCCTCAGCTAAACAAACCTTTGGAAATATTTTGATCCCTGCTTCAATTGGTTTAATTGGCCTTATTTTGATCAAGGTAAATTAAGTTTATGAAGTAGATAAACAGTGAAATAGTTGTCTTAATTTCACTTTTGCTGTCTGAGGGCAATAGAAAAGCCCATGTAATTCATCCAGGAGGCACTGATTCACTTGTGATAGCAGGTATAGCTGAAAACACAAAAAACCCTTCCCAGTAAGAATTTGCAGTCCAAACTCAACATGTGCTGGATGCACCAGGATAGGCAAGAAAAACTGTGCTCTATTCCCCACCCCCATCCCTGAGTATATACTAAATGTACTCTATACACTAAATTTACATTATGTACTATATGTGAATGTGGCATTTCACATTTAACATTAAAGGTGAAAAGTAAATGCAGTTCACAATATTGTCAAGCACCCTCCATTACAGTGGATCCACTCTGGAAATTCCCCAGACTGACCTAACATCCTCCAACTCCCAGTCAAACATATCCAATTCTCCAGGAATTGGCAAAAATAATGCATTTTATTTTCTTTTTTTTAGAAAGGTCTTGCTTGGACCAACATTTTCTTTGCATATCAACCATTCATTCTATCGTAATCACTATTAATGAAAGAACCAGTAAGGAAGAGCAGACTTTGTTATCTTCTCACCACCAATTTCCTTAACAGAATCAGCAGGAAATAGATCAAAGGCTGACATATCCAGAAGGTATCCATTTCCTGACCTTGCCTTTTGCCTCATTTGCAGAATTTGGGAAGCATTTACTTTTCTTCTTTCCCCTCTCCCACCTTGCTCTCTCCATGCCAGGCATTTCTGGAGGCAGGAGAGCAGAGTTCTCCTCCATCCAGGCCTTGTCTTTTGACCCCCGCAGCAAAAACCTCCTTATTACTGCTCTGTGCTCTAAGGATTTCTTTACCACGATGTGCAGTTGGTTCAGAACACTTTCACATCTACTCCACAGCAGTATAAATAATTTCACAGCACAGAGGCAAACCTGGGCTTTGCCCTAAGAACACAGCTCCTCCCAAAGCCTTCTGCAGGTCCCCACACACATGAGTGAGGAGTTTTGGAAGTCAGGAGTGTATGAAACTTCCTCTTAACTGAAATTGCAAAGGATGAATTTTAACATATGAAGCCTAGATTTTTTTTTTTTAATGGAAGATTATTTAATCCCTATAAAATCCTAAAACAAGTAACCAGGATAATAATAGCTAAAGCAAGCATAAAGGAAAGGAGAAAGAATAAGGTTCTATATTCTATTAATTTGCTTTAAGACAGACTACTTTGAGTGGGAGGAAGAACATTTCCAGGAAGATGGGTTTAGTTTGACAGTACATAAATAGCCTGAGCTGAGGATGTAACAATTGCTCTGCCTCCTCTAACATGGAGCAGGGCAGTAACTAGAACTGAGCTGACTATGGAACTGGAATATTTTGCAGCTTAGATTTCTTCAATAAGGCTAAGCCAGCTCAAAAGATTTCACTGTTGCTCTAACACACAAGCCTTTGATGTTTCCTCATCTTTACATCATAGAAGGAGCTCAAAGGGTTAATTAAAATTTAATGATATCGGCAGTACTTTGAAAAAGTTATGAACTTGGGTGAGATCAATCACTTTCTTGGACTGTCTGACTTCAAAGCAAACATTATGCAAAGGAAAAAAATTCTCTCATTCTGCATTGAATTCATAAGCAAGGATTTCCTCATTAGCGGGCTGTGCATGGAGGAGATTCCAAGTTCAAACTGGAAGAGGTGAGGTGCCAAAAAAATGGTTAATCAGAATTTCATGCCTTTGATGCTAGTCACATGTTGAATGAATGCATCACTGCAAACCAGAGGACACTTGAACAGTCCCAAAATAGGAAGTCAGGGATTAAGGGATGAGCAATTTTTTTTTCCAAATTCACAACTTGTTTGCAGAGATTTAGCTAAAACCTCATTAACTTGTTTATTCACTCTTAGTGACATTCAGCAAAATGTCAACTGAAATAACAAAAGTAAAGTTTTTAAAAATGTACACATCTCTGGTTTGCATTTGTATTTTTGTTTACCATGTACATTTTATTTGAGCTGACAGCTTTCACTTTCTGCAGTCTTATTCTAATCTGAAGGTATTACTGTATTTTCTAAGACAAATACACTTCAGATGAGAAAATTACAAAAATCCCTTATAGGAGACCCAAGTTTGCCAGTGGCTAGTTAGATTTATCATGAAGATTAAGAAAAAGGCATTTTAATGCACTCAAGTGTTGAGAGTAAATCATCTCTGCCCAGAAAAGGCTGTGTGGGGAGCCTGCTAAAGTTGTACTGCTTCATCCATGCCCACTCATGGTAACATCTGCTTTCCTTCCAGCTGCTCTTTACTAACTACAAAGCCTCAATTATTTCAATTATTTTTTTTTGTTTTTGTTTGTTTGTTAGGTTTTTTGTGGTTTTTTTTTTTTTTTTTTTTTTTTTTTTTTTTTTTTTTTTTTTTTTTTTTTTTTTGTTGTTGTTGTTGTTGGTTTGTTGGGCCCAGCAGACTTTTAATTCAATAAAATGATGATTTGCCAAGTCACCCTGCAAATCCACATCTTCTGATTAATAACTGAAAAGCAAGCTGTCTGTTGGACAAGTCAATATTTATCTTCACAGCATTTCAGATGGCTTGTGTAGGCTCACACTGTGCAGATTTTGGTGGACTAGAGTCATTGGACTTAAGATGATCCTTTCCATGGTATTATAACAAATATTTCAATAAATTGCTGGATTTTGAGTTTATAGATTTCAGCTGAATTAGCTCTGTTGTAAAGAGTTTCCATTTAAAGTGTACTCAACCTTTTTTTAGGGATACAGATGAAAAGGCAGCATAGTATTTAAAGAACCAAAGCAACAACAAATTGATTTTATTTTTGGCACTAACTCTTTTTTCCCTCGCTCCTTTAATAGAGAGAAATGCTATAAAATCTATTTCTGCCTTTGAGGTGGAAGATAATAATAGCTGTCATTTTTCAGGGGAAAAATATTACCTAAAAATGAGGTAGAGCTGTCTTTCACTGATGTCAAACCCAGAAAAACAATACAACAAGGATGAGAAAAGGAACAACAAGACAGCAGCTCATACTTTCAGACACGTCTCATTTCCTGACAGAGCTGTTGGGCAAAGACAGACAGACCCCAAGGTCTCGTCAGCTCCTGGAGAAAGGCAAATCCATACTCACTCAGGACTGTTTGTAGCAGGGCTGGAACACCCCAGGCTGGTCAAAAAATCTGACTTTTCCTTAACAAAGCCATTAGAAGAGAGGCTGCCAGGAAAGCAGATGGTGAGGTGGGGCAGGGAAGGGAAGCACAGAGGAAGGGTGAGAGAAGGCTCAGAGGCTCAGTGGTGCCTGGGGTCTCTCTCCAGTTGGTGGGGGAGGACCCTTCTCTTCTGAAAAATGCCTGGGGGTCTCTTTGGCAATCCAGAGGTGTCACAAAACAGCGCCTAAAACTCAGCCCCCCCAGCCCTTTCAGGCCCCTTTTCCAGCTGAAGTGAATGGCTGGGGTAGCCCACGTTGTTGTGGATGTGACTTCATTTGTCTTTGTAGGTACAATGAAATGTGTTTGGTTCAGAAAGTCAGGCTTGGATTGGACAGAGAGGTGTGAAATGGAGAGTTCCCTTTCATACCAAACACCAGCAAAAATTGTGTCCAGTTGGTAGTTTATATTATATGAGAGGAAAATTTCATCTTATTCAGCTAAGCTACTCATAAATGTCCAGAGGTATAACTAGCAGTAATCACATTTTTCTTTTAACTTTATATACTTCTTTCCTGTCTAGTGATTTTCTGCATTGAGATGGCTAAAACACTGGCTCGTCATAATTAAAGAGAAATTAAATCCACTTTTTTCGAAATTAACTATAAATATTTTTATTCCTTTCTATTGACTTTCTTTAAATTTATCGATACATTTCCAGTAGCCTTGCTTATCTTTAAAATTAACAAAATAATTAATATTAAAATTATATATTTTTCAATAAAGTTCAACAAAGTCACAGTGTATAAATACACAGAACTGTAAAACTTAAAATAGGCCAATCAAGGACAGATCATGGGATTACTACTACATTTACTACATTTTGATGTGTGGACTTTTTTTTTTTTTT
>VZRX01015108.1:13328-46846 GCA_013398075.1 Notiomystis cincta
TAAGGATGTCTCTTTATTTAATCTTCCATGCTGTACCTCAGGCAGCTCTGTTCCTTAGTATCATATTTGTTCATTTAAATTATTTCTGAAGTCAGTCTGCTAGATTTATACCCTAGCCTAAAAATCACAGGTA
Source organism: Notiomystis cincta (assembly GCA_013398075.1). Taxonomy (NCBI): domain Eukaryota; kingdom Metazoa; phylum Chordata; class Aves; order Passeriformes; family Notiomystidae; genus Notiomystis; species Notiomystis cincta. Next base: position 13,462 of record VZRX01015108.1, read on the forward strand.
ATGCTGCCAATGCTATCAAGATCTCTAAGGAGTTCTCAGTAGATGGGTACTCTGACTTCATTTAAGAAGATAAAATAAAACATGTTTAGATGTCTGTAGTAAAATGTGAATGAAAGTGAAGGATTTACTGTGACACAAAAGCGTATTATAGATTGTTTACAATAAAAACATTTTCACAATTAGGTATAAATAAATGAGGAATCCAAAGAGTTCAAAATGACAATCAAATTTACATAAGAGCTACTTCCCTACAGCCATTGTACTACTGATTATTGCACTGGATTAAATAGCAGAGACAAAACAAAGCATGTTTTTCCCTGGCAGGGAGACCCTGCACTGGGGAGAGGGAAGATGCAGATTAGGATGGCTGGATACATGCTCAAGGCCAGCAATCCACTGGCACAGCAAACCATAGCACTGACCATGAGAAACTTCCAGAGGGAATCCCACACTGGAAAGTTCTGTTATACCAGGGAAGACCTTAATGGATAATGAAAAAATGAGCTCTGACATTTGGGAATCGAAAAGGAAGTCATCAGAGGAACAGAGTTCAGTCAAGCTCTCAGACTGTGGCTCTTCTCAAAGAGCCTGTGGAGATGTGACAAACTTCTTTTACTTTTATAAAAGGATCTCATGTCTGAGAAGACCCTGAGGAAGGTGTCAGGCAAAGAAACAAACCCTTTTTGATGACAGACGATCACCCATCTCAATAACAGCTTTTACTGTTCACTCCAAAGACTTTCAAGTTCTTTTTTTTTAAAAAAAATATATAACATTGCTAAATGCAATACAAAATGCCTTTGGCTGTTGTCACAGTATCTCTTTCTGTGCTTCATTTTTCCCATAAAACCTCTGCGCTGTAAAGGGGAAACCAGTTGGGTTTTTTTTTAAATTCTTTTCTTTCCTCATCCTTCACAAAGAGGCATTGTAGGAAGACAAATGGGAGAATGAGAACGGGGGAAGTATACACTGTACCTTTTCCAAAGCACATTTACTCTGCCCCAGCATGTGTTTCATTGCCTCTCAAGGGTGCAGTTTATCTGCTTTTCTACTTCCAAGTAGATACAGTGCCTTTATACCCCCTGAACATCCCCTGTTACATCACTACCACTCTTAATACCAAAAGGATGACATGGATCCAAAGTGTTCAAACGTTGCTGTTCTGTTAAATACTTATTAAGCCACAATGTTTTTAAAGATTTCAGGTTGAAGACCTATATTCCCTTAGTAGATCTTATTCTTAATAAGTCTGTTTAGTGTGTGGAGGACATCAATGATTATTTCATCCTGTAGAAGTCAAAAACGGTGAGGGAAAAAAGAAAAGAATCTGCCCTTGGAAATGACAGGATTACATTTTAGTGAGCTGACATTTGTGTTGGGAATGTTCACCATTTGAAGCTTTAACTTGGGGGCTCTTTTGTGCTTGTTCTGTCTTCATGACAGTATATTCAGACAATTCCTTCACTTAATGACACACAAATGTGAGCAACAAGTGAGTTTTTATATGGTTTTGTAATTGTGGGAATATAGCTACACTCTGCTTCCTGTTGTAATGGCAAGCTCGTGCAAAATAATTATATTTCAACTGTCATTTGAGTTTAATATGCAGGTGTTAAACTGCTACTTGGGTTATTGTGACATTCCTAATAAAGAAACTATCTCAGTTCTGTATGGATTAAAAAAAGAGGCACAATATATTACTAAGATCTTAGCTTGAATTTCAAATGGCAGGAAAGCATGAAACAAACCACTGTGGTAGGTTGACCATTAATATGAGAAAAATATATAGTTAAAATACAGTGTCTTTGACGTTGTTGCTTTCTGCATCTTTATAAAAGTTAGTAATTTTATATACAATATGAATATAGCTATTTCTGGGTTGATTCAAACCAGAAAAGTACAAAGAATTTTAAATTTCTAGCTTTAAGACAGATTTTCAATGAAGAATTTTGACTACATCCTTGCACTGAAGCAATTGGAGTTGCTGTGTTGTTATAGCTATGATGGTTTGAGTGCAGAAAAAATTGTAGAAATAAATAACATCTTTCATTAGACAAAGTGATTTCATTGGAAAAACAGACACACTTATTCATAACAGCCATTCTTCAGGTCCTAAAGAGAAGCAAAATACGTGTCAGAAAAAGACTCAATCTAATTAATAACCTAAACATGTGAGGGAAAGTGTGATGAACATGCCAACAGGGGTGACAATGCCAATATCCATTCTTTCAGGTATAAAACTAACTTGTGTTTCAGCAAGTTATTTCTTAGATGATGGTTACACTCTCCCACAATTATCTGCACCCATTATATTTAAGGGTTATTCACATGGTGGAGCTAAACACATTTTTTGGTTCCAGAAATTGTATCCTATATTATATCTCAAATTTTCAGCTGCCTGCAGCTTAATAGAAAAGCAAGAACTTCAATGCCTGGTCATAGAGGGAGAAAATTCATCAATAGTAAAGAGATTGTACTTCAGTGCCCATAATACGAGTGTCAAGAATAAGCAGTGCATGGGGTTTTGAAAAGATCATTGCACAGATAGATAAAATTCTTTCTTTACAGATCACCAGCAGACTTAAGCATAAATGAACCCAATTTTTGAAGCTTTCAGAGGGACTGCACTGGTGGAGATACTACAGTGGAAGTGTTTGGTAGTACAGCAGTGGGATCATGCCATCCTGCCCACACTCCTGGCTGGAATTACTCTTCTTCCATAAGGCACACACAGTATCACCAAGTGAAATCTGCTTCTGGATGAAATCAGCTCTCATGGGTAAAGCTCAGTTCTGCTGCTGTGCTCAGTGACTCCTTTGCCAGCACAGCCAGTAGAAACTTCTCACTATACTTATTTGCCTTTCTTGTAGTTTAAACCTGGCCTAGGGTTCAGCTTTCACACAGCATTATACATATATTCATATGTGAAATTAGGATTTAAACAAACAGGATATGTGTGGAATACCTACTGCCTTTAAAATTACTTCAACATATGCTTAAGTGATATGCTGGGTTTTTTTTTTATAACACCTGGACTTGCTCTTATCTGAAAGTGATATCAAAACCTCTTTGCCTTTTCTATCAATGTATTTCCTTCAATATGCAAAATGTTTACATTTACTCAAATTAAAAAAAAAACATCGAAACACTAATAATTCATCCTGTATTGCCAGAATATTTTGACAGTCAAACATCCAAAAATTTAAATAAATGTGTCTAGCTTTCATCTTCTCAAACAGAAAATGCAGTCACATCTCAGCCAAATTCACAATGATGAATGAACGACACAGCTCTGTAATGACACAGCTTGGGCCTAAACTCCACCAACTTTCCTGGTCTTGTCTGAAGGTAGGTACAGATTTCCAGGATTCCAGGGGGATTCAGACTCCATTAAACATGATTTTGAAAACTGAATTTATCTAGCCATCTAAACCAACTTTTAATGCTCCACAGGAGCTGTGTGTGGTCCCAATATTCTAATGGCTTCTCTGTATGCACGTTAAAGACTCAAACACCTTGATACATCAACAGCTTTCTGGACTAAACAATAAAATAAATTGGAAGAGAAATCCCTGTTAGTTTGCCATGAATTATTTAAGCAGAACTCCTACTAGTGCACAAGGTCAGCAGGGGGATAGCACATTCTCACAGTCGTGCTCGGTGCCATCTGCCAAGAACAGCTCTGTGTTGGTGCTGGGAGCAGACTGACAGAATGAGGTTAGCTGGGGCACTCAATAAGACACAGGCAAAGCCTGGCATTCACACCCATCCCAGTAACATTAATGACCTGTGTGAACAGGAGTGCATCCACGCTACTCTTCTGAACAGAATGCCTCAACAGCCTTGAGAAAAGGACAGCCAAGCCTGCTTTCCCAGTTGCACTTGTACAGCCATATGAAATGCAGAGGCATGATGAGGAGAAGCATTTGGAAAGGCAGAGATAGTCAAGAATTATCTTTACTGGTAGATTTCTTCTTGCAAACCAAGCCAAGAGAACTACAAATGTGCACTGAATACTGGGAGTTGAGTGGAATGCCTTTTCACCTGCTGTACAGCAAAGAAGCAGCCACAGCTCTGCAACAGAACCAGCAGAGAGAACAAAGATTCAGTAGTGCCTGTAACAGAAGCAAATCCAATTTTTGTTATGTGTGCAACACCTCTGTTTTGTAAGTAACAACAATGAGAATGCATAAACCACTCTGTTCTGAATCTCACAAACCCAAGGATTCACCGCAATTTCTCTCAAGTTCAACGTGCAAGATTATTCCCTGAAATAAGTCTGGCCACAAAACACCTGTGCTAATGGCAGAAGCTTCTGTGGCTGCCTTTTCTCGTCACCTCAACATGGTAATGAGAAGAGAAAGCGTGTAAAGCTCTGAAGGTTAGTGGGATTGCTGGTTTCCATCAGATACACGACCTGGTAATGAATGACTGACAGGCTCTCTGAAGGGAAATGCATAACACAGGCAAGGACCTGGCCCTCAGATGGAAACTTGATGGCTGGTAAAAGACTTGTTAAGATTCACATCAGAATCAGGAATATCACTGCAACTGCTTCCATGACAACAAAATATAATGTCATAATGCATATTATGATTTCATGACAGGATGAAGCCTGTTTATCCAGGCAGTCTCTTCAGCACTGAACAGGATTGGAGAATTAGAGTTCACTTTGGGAACAAATATACTAATAATAATTTTTAAAATATATTTTTCTTTGAGAAAAATATATAGAAAAAAAAGGCTTATTAAGTGCTGCTTATTTTCATCTCATCCATGATCAATACCTACAGTAACAGCACCTATACATATCAGGTTTCCAAACAGTAGGGCTCTTTACTTCCATCAATTTTTCTGGCCTTTCAACAGAGTACATTAATCATAGAATAGATTGTCTCCTTTTTCATGAACAGTATGGCAGTGATTAAGGCTGGCAAATCCTTAATGCTACATTAATCTCACCTTTTATTTCTATCTTCTATGAGAACCATGCCCTGTTACCTCTGTTCCAGCACCAGGATTCCACTGATTTACACACAAACAACTTTGTTTTATACCATGGCTCTGCATATACTGCTCTCCTGACCTGTAGATTCTCCATGTATTAATATACAAACATCTCATTTTTCTTTACCTGAAATGAATTCTGTATTAAAGATACTGCTCAGGTACACAGCTCATATGGATCCTGTCAGTATTACACATCCCCATGTTAAATGCTGCTCCTTGGGAATGGTTTTTCTCTGCTAACCCACAGCCTCAGGTGTCCTACACAGAGGGAAAGAGATCTCATCTCTCCTGTTCTGGTGGAGGGAATGAGGGAGAAACCAATGCCCTGCACCAGGACTCAGCTGAAGTATCTGAGCAATAACCCAGAGGTCCATTGCAAGTACACACAATACAATTTTACTGCACAGCCTGATGGAAAGACAAGGCTGGCAGAAAACAGCTGGAAATGCCAATGGCTGACCAGTATAATCCTTACTGGTCCACTTAAATGGCATCTCCGTGACCAGGACTGAGCAGCTGGAGTGGGTGAATATTGCAGCCTGGCATGGCTGCTACTGCTGGACCCTGGCATGGCAACAAGCTGAGAAAATTGTTTCTACTCAAAACCAGTTTAGCAGTCCTCCTCTCCATGCTTCAGTTACCAACCTAATCCAACAGGAACAAAAGCAAAATAAATAATGGGTAAAAATATGTAAAATTAAAATTAGTTTCCTCATTCCTGCCAAGAACTACTTTTTTTTAATATTTTTTTTTTTCCAAATGTGCCCATCCTGGGAATGAATAAAGGTCCACACTCAAACAAACATCTAAATGATCATACATTAAAGCAACCATGACAGGACAGTGATAAAAGTCAGTGCAGTTCTGTTTTAAATGATTTTCTAATGTCAGGAACATTATGGATTCTTTGTGAAAGAAACATATAAAACCTTAAGTCTTCTATTTTTCATATTTAGTTTAAGGATTTCACTTCAATCAGCTTTTTCTACTTCCTTTTTAGAACTATCTTTGGCTGAGTGGCTAAGACTGCCAGTGAATACATAACAGTAGTTAAGCAATAATTTTCCCCTAGGAGAAAATTACTTTTTGCATAGAATAAAAAGGAATTAAATTATTTGAGGCTCGAGAAATAAATTTCTCAACACAATGAATCTATTTCTTTATTATTTTTAGTGCAGAGAAATGCTTTTTTCCAAATTATGTGTGTAATATAATAAAGACTGCATGCATAATTTTTAACCTTTCTGAAATAACTATGTAAAAATTATAAAAACAGTCACAAGAACAATGTTCATGATATGCATGGCCTAATTACATGCTGAGAACATTTGTTCTGATTTTTTTTTACAGTCTGAAATTCACTTTTTTTGTTTTCAGAAGCCATAGAAGAGCACAGAACACTTTTCAGAATAATGCAGCTGTCATAATAGGAATATGCAAATCATGATTATTTAAGATGAACTTGATCTTTTTCTCAAAGAGACTTTTATCAAATGTGACTCATATAGAAAGGTCTTATTAGAAGATAAGAAATATTATTCCCTCCTTTGATATATTACTCTCAAAATAATGCTACTGAATCAGACAACAATTACCTTACTTGTACCCAGAAGCAGTTTATTCCTACTAAGTCCTACACTTAGCCACAATTGCTTTCATATTTGCCAAAGGAAAATGTTAAAATATTAATAATCCAGTAACCTATTCCATGGCAGTGAGTCACTGGTTTGAACTTTCGTTTCAGTCACACGTACATGAAGAGCTAAACTTTAATATAAGCACAGAAATGGGAGTAGATATATTACAAAGGTTGTAATATCAGGTCTTAATATTTCCTACTACCACGAAATAACCAGTAGCACCAGCCACAACAGACTTCAGCAATACAGAAAAGAGCCATGTGTGTTTGTGTGTGTGCACTTCTATTTTGTTGTTTTCCATGTATGAAAGAAAAGTTAATGACTGAGAAAATTCTGGCTGGAATGGCAAAGAGCAACGATCCCAGTTTGGAGTTTCTTGGGGTTTTTACATGGGAGTTTCTTTTCCTTTTAGGCAACTGAGGAAATATTAGTAAATGTCATTACTGAAAATGTTGTAAATGTTGCTCATTACATCAAACTCCCTCATGGCAGCTATGGGGACACCACCTTTGTGGTAAAACTGGCCATATTGCAGAAGATTTAGATAAATGCTCATGCACCAAAGTAAAAGCTGTTTAACAGGACACACCTAATTGTGTTTTTACCAATCCTGATGACAGGTGAGGTTTCACACATATAAGGCTCCAACATCTAAGCAGGAGCTGAGCAGAGACAAAAGCAACCCTTTTTTCTATGTCTGATTTTGAGGACCTGGACACCACATTCTGGGCATAATTTTCATTTTTACAAGGAGTTTTCATTATATAAGGAGTATAAAATCTCATACCTGGATTCATGATTAAGCCTAAAACAAATAAATAAACTACTGTTTTTGATTCATGCTAGTCATCAAACGTGAAGAGAAAACTCTTGTAAACATTAATTTTTTTTTTTTCTGTAATGTAAATTAAACAATTGCACGTGTTGCTATTTACTTCCTGGTTAAATCCAAAACTATATTTTAAGAATGAAGTAAAAACCACACCAATTTAAATGTTCTTTTTTTGTTTGGTGAGGCTTTTTTAATTTAATACCCAATCAAATTAAAATTCAGTAAAATATTTTAAACAAGTACCAGGAAATATTTACTCAAATTCAAACTCCCAATTTGCTTTGGTGGTTTTTAAAACTCTATTTCTTTTCACATAAAACTGGGTTTGTGTTCAGGTGTGGGTTTTTTTTGTTTTTCTTTTCTAAATACAAGTACCTTACTGGAAAGAAGACACTCCTAAAAATTACCAAAATGTGTTTTAATTTAAAGGTTTGAGTAGGAATTGGTAAGGAGCCATCTTGACACTGACTGCCAGCCTCACTGATGTATTTAAATCCAGCTCCTGTTTACAGTCACCTGCTCAGAGCACAAAATGTAGGAGACATGGGGAGATGGCAAGTGACAGGTATGGAATACTGAAAGAAGTAATTTGATTGAATTCAATTTGGAAATTGATTGAAATTCATTTGCATATGAAATACGTTTTGCAATTTATTTAGCTGGGATTGTTTGCAGGGCTCAGTTTCCAGCCCGTGCAGCTGAGCTGGGGTTACCTGTGGGAGGAGGCAGAGCTGGGGAGACAGGTGACAGCAGGAGGTGCCACCTTGGTGACCCACTGTGATCCCTCCCAGCACTCCCATCCTCCCCTGAAGCCTCCTGCTCTGCAAGGAGCTTCTCCTCCCACTCTTGTAGTGGTTGAAATGGTCTCAAAGCTGCGAAATGCTCAGCTGAGAAAACCCAGATTCCCTGTCAGACAAAGCTCTTGTGTATTCACCAGACCCTTGATAGCTTGAACCCAGTGAAAAAATACCCTAAATGGGTAGGAGCAACAAACCACAACAATCCAGTGCTTCTGTCCTGCTTCTCTGACTGGAGTTGCTCTCTCCATTGCGAGTGATATCCCAGCCCAAACAAGCAGGGAAATACCCAGGGCTGGTGGGGAAGGCCCAGAGCCAAGTGCATTCAGCTGGGCTTTTGTTCTGGGCCATGTTCCCCCTGTAATAATCTTGGCTTGCCATCAGCACCATGAAAAGGTCACATTATGGTGTGACCTGAAAAGGAATTTTTATTACCAATGTAAACCTAAGCTAACCAGAAAATGCCTCTTCTTAAAATTCTACTATTCCATTCATTCATTCTCAAATTACTTATTAATTTAGCTGATGATTTCCTGTAGCTAATCTTACAGACCTAAGTCTGCTTCTGTCTTCATCCTTCAAAGAAGAATTCAAACCTCTCTAATGTAATTCAGAAGTTCAGATTCACTTTCACATATCCCCCTATCTGTTCTGCTTCAAGTTCATGTCCTGCATTTAAATGAACAATGATACAAAGAACTAATATTTCCTTGTATAATTTAAATTATAAGACTGAAGACTTGGAAAAGAAAAAGGAAAGACACTGCTATTTAACTGCTTTCTTCGGCAATAGCAGCTGCCCATTGTAAGTAGAAGATTCTTTGCATTAAATCTCTTGCCATTTTACTGGAGGAAGTTGCATGTCCACAATATCAAAAACAAACAAAAACCCCCTAAAAAACCACAAAACCAACCAAGCAAAAAAAACCCCTAATGCCAAGCTGCACATATTCTGATAGGGAGCAATTGTGATTCAAGATTGCTTAAATTCATCATTGTTTTTCTCTAAGCATGAGAAACCTTAAATGGTATAAAGAGCTGTTCTATACCACCAGACATGAATTTCTTTGAATTGAATTAAACCCACTTCACCAATTTCAATATCAATGAATTGGGATATCTCCTGCAGTAACGAGAGTCAAAGAAGAGATACAGAATAAACTCACATATCCTTGCAACAGTTATGATAATAAATTCATCTTGGCAGATAGGATGACTTTTTCCAAAGAATAATTGTCCCTTCCTGGTTGCCAAGATACAGAATTTTCACTCTGAGCATATCTTGAAAATTGGGAGCATTTGAATTTTTACAGTAATTTTAAGGTGGTCAAAGGGTAATGGTGAGTAGCTAAATAAAAATAATTTTATCGAACACATAACAGGACCTGAACCATTCAGGAGATATCATGCAATCTCCTGTAAATTCCACTAATTGAATTAACAGGATTGTACAAGCATCTGAATCTCACTGATTCCACAATCCTTTCACCATATATTTCAATGTCATTGTCAAGGTTTGCAGTAAAGGCAGAGGGAAAGAAAATAAAATGTTTACTTTCAAAATACTGTGCCTTTTTAATGGTGGGGTCTGACAATTACCAACAAAGAGCCTTCTTAAAGAAATCAACTAAATTAAATCCCCAATTTCAAAACCTTTGCAATAAACAAGAACTGGGAAGAAATACTTCAGCTAAGCCTTTTCTCCATTAAAGCTCCCAGTCTAGACTGTAGTGAGCAGTCTTGATACAGTGATTTTACTGCTGAGTTGTGGCACTGCTGGGAGACCACGCTGAGCCTGGGGAAATGGGCATCAGGAAAAGCTGGAGTGCCCTGTTCCCACCCACCACACACAAGAACTATCTTCTGTTAACTCCCATTCACATTTCATCTTATCAAACAAACCACTTCCAGGCTAAATAGTTGCTTTGACATCTGCACATCTGCAATGCAATGTGTGAACACTTTAAAAAAGTCATTTCTGGCCACCTAATCCACTTTCCCTAATCCACTTAGAGTTCCAGTAGGGCAAAAATTTGATCAATTTGCTGTGACTTGAAGAGGTACACGATGCTATGTGCACTGTCCCTGCACTTGCACATGACAAACTGATGATACTAGATGGCACTGAGAATGAAATAATGCTGAGAATAAGCCAAAAGTTTTCAATGGAGTACTTTTGCATGAAATCTGCACTACTGGAACAATTTTTTTCAAGAATATAATGCTGATGCAGCAGAAAAACAAAAATCCCCTTTACTACATTATATTAAATCAATATTTTTCAATAGATAATAGTGTTTATACATACAAATAGCAATATATATATTGTATTTCTTGTTTTAATGTAGAAGTCTACCTTGTTTTGACATTACTAAATCTCTGAAATCAGATTACAGAATACCAAGTGAAAAGAACTTAACTAGTTGTTCCATTACATATGACATTTTTGTTAAACAATCTTCAGAGAACCTGCATCAAGTGTTTGCTATATTTCTAAGTGACTAATGGAGACTTTCTAACCTGTGTTTATAGTTAAACACATTTTGGCCCCAACTTGCACATAAATAGCCTGAACTGACATTCACATTTTGCTTCTTGACTGCTCTGCCCTGGTTTTAGTTAAACCCCCAGAGCTGGGTGGGACAAAACTCCCAGCAGCACAAAGGAACTTTGCAAATTGAACTGGACCAACACCAGGCTGCTGATTGTTCCCTGTTCTGAGATGTTCTGCCATTAGAGGATGCTGAAGTAGCAGGTTGTTTTGAAATGTTTTTATAGGATACAATTACCATATTAAAGATATACTTTCTGAACCTATGGCTATTGATAGTGCTCTAGTCTCATTATATTCTTATTTCTTTCCTGCTCTCTCTCCTGTATTTTTGCATACACAGCTGCCACGTGCTTGAATACTATTTTGTTATTATTACAATAGTGGAGGAAATTATAAGAATGATGGTTAAGTATGGGCTGAATTGCCTTTAAGGCTGTATTTTAGTACATTCACTAAAAGGTGTGGTTAGTAACAGCTGTAAGCAGACACTCCTGCTTCAAACAAACTGTGTGTAAAACACTTGGTTTCTCACAGGTTCACAAAAAGCAAAGTGCTGAGTTTGCTCTATGAAGGACCCATTAGCTATATCCTTACAAAAAGAATCTGCACACAGAGCGATTTAAAGTTCTGAATAAAAAGAATATATTTTCCTATTGCTACAATTTGGTTTTAATCAGGGCATACCACAACTTTAAACCAGATTTTATTCAGATTCACATTATTTGGTGCCCCTCCACAAGCACAGGGGCTGTCATCCCCTGCACATAGAGCTGTATGTGCAGTTCATCTGGCATATACTCAAACTCATGAATGAATGAAGCACATCCAATTAATGCTGAAGTTCCTTTGAACTTCACTCTGTCAGGAGAGCAGGAGTGTCTTATGCCAATTACTGCAGTGGATGGGACTGGAGGACTTCCCCCCTCGTACTACTCCAGTGAAGACAGAAGCTTTATACTCTCACAGGAATTAGTCTCACAGTGCTTGAGGACCAGGAGTGCTCTTCCCAATCAGCAATTCAGCCCCTTGCTGCTGCAGAGACACACACCTTATCAACACTTACATACACATGTTCTGCTCCATTTTAAGTCTTATCTCCTATGCCAGCCAGAGAAGCTGCTGCACATTTTAATACCATCTATAGTTACAACTGCTGATTTCCAATAGAAATTTTCAAGGGGGGCTTTAATATTGGTGTGAGAACGATATCCTTTAACGTGAAGAGCTCATCACATCTATCAGTTTTTATTTAGTTCACACAGCAATGCAGCCTTACTGGGCTGGGCTCTCTATATGGGGTTTACAGGCATTTTGTGCATCTGCTTCCTTATGCAGGCAGCCCAAAGCTTTCATCTTTGTTCTTTGACTGCTGGAAGCTCCTTCCCTGACTTGGCACATATTTGAACCACAAAGATCCAGCTTCATAAGGTTAGAGGCCACTGTGTCAAGCAGCACTGGAAGGTGGGGGAAGAATTCACCACGTGGCACTGGCCAGATTATATGTGATGAGGAGCATCTGCATGAAAATAACACTGCAGGCCAAAGTCCCCAGTTGTTCAACCCCAAAGATATTTTCTAAAGCAAAATCAGAAAGTGTTCAGCATTTGACAGGAAAAAAACTGCCAGGAGTAGTGAATGGGAGAATAGAGAAGCAAAGAAAGAGGGAGGAGTTGGGAAATGGACAAATGAAGGAAACCAAAAAAGCAGTCATGACTGCCTGACAGCCCACTCCAGCCAATAATCAGTGGCTCCCAAATCCCACAGCAGGTAGGTCATGGGAAGGTAAAAGCTTGCTAAGTGTAATGTTATGCAGATGTGGTACTTCATCAAGGAGCACCTAATTTATAGGTAATATTGAGTTTGTATGTTTTTTAAATTGGGAAGACTTCTAGAAGGATTTCTCTGTATTACTTCTATTACATACTTTAACACTTCTGTTCCACAGCAACAAACATTAGCTGAATGTCATGAATATGGGGTTTTCATTTGGTTGGTTGGGTTTTTTAAATGTCAACAAGGGCTTGTCTGAACTTAAGACTGAATCAAACAGCATTCAAGTTCTCAAGTGTGAAATAACCCAGCAATATTCGAAACATCTGTAGGTTTTTTGACTGACACCACTGTGCTAATACCACTGTCTTTGTCATGCACCCTACAGACTCCCAAATCCTATATACAAGCCCACAGCATCCATCACTGATGACTCAGCTGCTCTTTGCCCAGCAATGTGCCACATTAACCAAGCCTTTCACAGCACAGATCCTTGACCTTTTCTGTCACTACAACAACTGAAAAAACTAAATATTTGAAATCCCTTTTACTATTTTTCTTCTGAGGAGCTACAATACCTAAATCTCGGCTTTATGCATTGCTTTTTACAAAGCCTTTCATCATGTGTGATATCTTGTTACCTTAGATGTTGGATCTTCAGTAGGGGCTAATCTGTGGATGAGCTTTCTACAAGCCCCCTACTGTGGAAGTCAAATCAAAGTACCCTTATGAATATTCATGAGCAAAACAATGGTTACTTACTGTGCTGGGCGGCCCTGGAAGCCAGTCCAAATGGTTTTGATTTTGTGATTGAGATTCTTAATGGTCGTAATTATCCGTTGCAGCCATGCAGTACCGAACATGATGGGTAATGGAGATACTTAACCCCCCTCAAAAACCAACAAAAAACAGCAATCCTGAAGATTCTAATGCTCATGTTGTAGTTCCTACAGGGCAATTAGCCCCTACTAATGATGTTTATATTTATATGCAAATGTATAAAAAAGAATCTTAACAGATACTTCATATTTATGCTCCTGGGATCTGACTATCCCATCTGTCTGCAGAAATTTTTTCCCATTAGCTGTGCATGTTGCTGATTTGGCAATAAAAACTATTTAATATCTAGTAATTTATTTTTGATTTTATGTTTTTCCATTTCCTTCAGCACTATCATAAAAAACCTCTGCTTAAGAACACGAGAGTTACGTAGAACATCAGGAAAGATTTTAGTTACACTTTCAACAAGCAACGAGGCTTGCATTTTGGTTTGAGTTTTAATATTTTTTCCCCATTTACCACTACTCCTGAACTCAAAACTAATAATAATTTGGTAGCCTAAATAAACCTTTGTGAGCCAGACCTTTTCTAGCTGCTCACTACAGAGTCAGTGCTCACTTTCTAGTGCTCTCTATTACACACAAGCAAGAGCAACAGCCAAGCCACTGATGTCTGTGTAGAAAACCCCTTTTTAAACGAGGTAGCAGTTATTCTTCTGTCATTGACAGCTGATCTTCTGAGCCCAGCTTTCTCCATATGATGTGATGCAATCACCATATATCACAGCAAGTATTTTATTTAGCTTTGCAATAATCTGTTGCCTAAGGCACCCAGAAACCAAGGAAAGACATCCTTAAAAAGTAATGATCTGGTTGTTTTACATTATAATGATGGAAGATATTAAAATTCTTAGAGCTGCATATGCACAAGTTACTGAGAGAAATCTGCCAGGAATTAGATATGTAAATTAGGAACCTGAGCCCAACATAAAAATTTGGCTGATCAGTGCTTTGAAAGCTTTTGATGAAAGTTATTCTGGCCAATAATCACAGGAGCATAATCTAGAGATCATTTCAGGTCAGCTTTGGGTTTTTTTTCCTGGCAATACCCACATGTAAAGTAATTGACCTACTAATTTCAAGGAGTTTTCCACTGAATTCAGAGACCTCCTGCATACCACAGGTTCCATACTCTGTGCTATTAAATCAACATAGTCTATAGTGGCATCTTTAAGGACAATCATTGTGGGAGACACCTGAGGCAGGCAAAGCTAAGTCTGAGCCTTGCTCCTATTCCTGCCCACCTCCACCACCACAGCATCATCCACACACTTCCTGTCGAGCTGATTTTCTTTTGATGCATTCATATTTTAGGAAAATGTTAGCCCAGCTGCCAGAATTCCTAAATAATAACAGCAGCACTATGAAATACAGAGAAGGGTGTCTTATTTATGGTTTAGCTACACTGCAATGGAACTGTTATGTTTTTCTGTTACAAGTTCTTAATATACATGTCTGCTAATCACTAGAAGATGATTTGTTTCTATTTATTACCCTGACTTTAGGAGCTTAGGAAAAGCACTTGCCTTGCAGGTCTCTCATCCAATATCTGAACAATCAGAATGCATGACTAATTCTCATTAAGCTCAATGGCTTTAGCTGCAATTCCTCCACCTGTTGCCAAGACTGAGATATTTATTAACTCTTCCAGCACAAGAGTAGCTGTTTACCTTTTCTGTCTTTTAAATGCTAAGTTGTAACATATCAGACTGTTCAAATGCCATCATCTGCCTCTTTCCCCCTTCCCTGCCCATTGTTCTGCTCACATAGTAGAAGGCAAAAAAACCCATTCAAGCAGAAAGATCTTGCATATGAATGTGTCCTCTATCAGAGAAGCCATGGTCTAATTTCCCCAATCAGACTTCTTAAAGATTTCACCTTCACCCTGAATATAGCTGTGACAAGTCAGTCAAGGTCCAGCGATTCCAATTAGAGAGGTTTTCTCATGAAGGTAAAGCATATTGCATTTCCTGACAATACTGTATTACAGCAGAATTATTGTGAAAGGGTTTATCTTTAAAGAGGGCAGTAGTAACTACAATCACCTCATTCAGTGACTTAAAATTGTGACATAAAGTAATGGATAGCACAAAAATATCTGCCAAGCACAATCTTTTCCTCCTATCAGTATTCCACAAAGCAGAACAATCACTTTCATGTGGTTTTACTCTTGAAAAAGAAGAAAGTGGTAAATGGTAACATAATTTCAGTAACAATCAGACTAATACTTTCCAATACTGTTTGCAATTCTGTATTTAGTTTTTCCTTTTTTTAAGATACAAGATCAAATCTCATACAAGTGTGATAAACTATTAATTGATAAAAGATTGACTATACATGGTAAGAGATTTCTAAAATCGGAAAGGAAAAAAACAGGATTATATTTCATAATTGGAGAGGAAGGATTAAGGAAACAGAATAAGAAGCAGAGGCACAGTCATGTTCAGCATTCAGTTCCTTTAGAGCACCATCTGCAGGCACAGGGTAACTTTCAAATGTCAGGGTGATTAAAGGCACAGCAGCTTTAAGCTACAGAGCACAGTTTACACCGTGACCAGTCATATGAGCATCAGATTGTTAATAACTGGGGAGGTGGGCAGAAGGTGAATCAGTTCTAAGCCTGTGAAACTTCTTAAAGAGTAGGAAATTCACACCACTTGACCTTAGGTGCAGAGTCCAGGTCTACATCGTTGTCTCAAATGAGAAGTGATACTCCTTTAGAAAATATTCTCAAAGTCACACACTACTTAAAGCTTAGCCCGGTTATAAAATGTTACAGTGTTCCAACCTGGTAAGAGAAAATGTACTGAATTCACTGCTGTAATTAGTGCTTTGCTGATATTTAATTTAGAGGTAGATCAAGATTTTCAGTTATGTCAGGGTATGAGTACCTGCATAAGCAGATAGGCATGTTATAAACTGTTTTCTATACTGCTAAATAGGCAAAAAGTATTATTCTCTTAGGCTTTTAGTTGCTGCATTTCCCTCATAAGTCTTCCTTTTTAAGTAAGCCAAATAGAGTAAAAATAAGGAGGCAAAAATCTATGACTAACATTCACAAATTGAAACTAAAATAATCCCAGGAAATTTCTGTGTTCTGTTATTATATGTGCTACAAATGTCACATCTTAACAATTCTTCAAAGCTTGCCAACCCTATAGCCTCTATTTTCAGTGCTACTGTATATAATTTGCTCACACATTTTGAAAAGAGAAATACATGTCATAACACATTTTTTCTCTTATTAACATACCACCATTCACTGCTTTCTTTAAGCAACATGCTGGGAGCTAAAGGTGATCTTCTGAAGCCTGTGGATAAGGTGTGCTTATTGCAATGGAGTAATTGGAAGAGTAATAAACAGATATGAGGAGAGGAAATGAAATATTTTCATTAACACAGAAGAAATGTATTGTTGAATTTGAGATAAGAGTTTACCTGAAGATTATCTAAATTTGCTGCATCTGGATTTTTTTTCCTTATCTTTTCAGTCTATATAACAGATCATTTCTCACAGTGTATTACATTATACCCAACCCAAAGAAAAGAGTATTCTCTGAGGAAATTGTCCTGTGCATGATGAATATGTAATAATTGCTTTTTAATAGGAATAATAGTGTTCCTACTGTACAATTTCTGGAGACACTCCTTATTTATTACAGTGTTTTAATGCTCAAATGTGCGTGGTGTGACAGGTGAAGGAATATCCTTACTGGAAGCAGCAATATTCACTTGCTTTTCAACAATGCTTTCTGAGGAAGCAAAGCTTTACAGCCTTAAAAGTGGCCTTTACTTCAATTTCTCTTCTGTTCTAAAAGGGACAACTTCAGCAATATAAATTAGTGGTATTAAATTCCAGAAGGAGCAGGTGATGTTGGCCCAACTCACTCACAGTTGTAGAGCTGCTGTTCTGTTCACTCATAACTAAACAAATGCACAACTTCATCACTTAAATATCTGCATATGCAGTCAGGACAGCTCTCCTCCCAACACAAAACATTTGAAAGCATCACACTCAAGATTAAAACTGACATCTTCCAGTTTCATCATCAGTAGCTACTCCCTGAGTCACAGTGTTTCCCAAATAAATCACTCAGATCTTTGCTCCTATTTACTCATGAGGGGAAGGAAAAAACCCACTCTGTCTTGGCTTTGTAGTTACATAGTGCTTTTTGCTATGTAGGCCTTAAAGCACTTTACAAGGGTGGTTAAGCTTTATTAGCTGGATTTTACAGTTGGTCTAGCTAAGTAAAGAGATTTTAAGCAATTTCCACAAGGCAGTGTCGTCTACTGGATTAAACATGTGTCATGTAACTCCAAGCTCTGTTCCCAGCACTCTAACAGACTTCCTACACAGCCATTTGTAACTTAATTTTGCTTCTTTTCTATCACCTTGAAAATGGACTAATCCATGCCTCTTCTGGAGAATTAGAAGATATTGGTAAGAGAAACACTTCAGTCTGATTTGAGGGTTTCATCTCTTTCAGGAAAAGGCAGGATGACATAGAATGAGAGAAGCATTATTTTCTCTCTATGATTCCTATACTTCAGATTTGCTGAGAAAATTGCTTAGGACTTCATTAAAATTATTATAAACTATTCCACATACAATGTTAAAATATAACATTAGTTATATATAACTGGATATACCTCAAGACTTCTGTGATGTGATCCAACCATTCAAGAGCTTCATAGATAATGGTCCTGCCTGATCCTAAGAACCTCTACAAACCAAAATAAAACAAACTAAAACTTGTCAGAAATTATTTATTTGTCATAATAGGAAACTATCACAAGACAGGTGTCCCCTACTAGGCAAGATGAAGACAAATCTTCCCCATGAGATGCTGAAGTACTCCTTTCTTGACTAAAAGCCATTTCACAACCATTCTCACATTAAGTTCCCTGCATTAAAGAGCTTCCCTTGCAAAGTCTATAGTACAGAATGTCTCAATTCTAATTAATATTAATTGTAAATACAAAGAAAGCCTCTCCCTTTCCCATATTACTTTTATATATATATATACACACTCATATACCTCTGTGTTATCCATATTATTCATATAAATGCCAATTAAAAATTAAGATATGCAAACTAACTTTTTCACCAAGATTTTTTTTTTTTCATTGCTCACTACTCTCAAAAATTTGGAAAAGTAATTAAAGCCACTATTTTCTAAGTGGTACTTTGACACCCAGGTGCCAGATGGTATCTGCCTTTGAAACACTTGATTTTTTTCAAGTTTAGTCATTGATTCTGTTCTGTTCTTTCTCCCCTTGCAACTGCACCCCATAATCATGTTGTAGAACATAGAGCAGTTATCTGGCTAAACTGAGTCAGAAATGCTGGAGATAGAGCAGTTATTTACTGCTCTCTACTCTGCTAAGAGATATTGACAAAAAGCCCTTTATAACACACCTTACACCTGCAATCAAGACCCCACCTGAAGTATTGCATCCAACTCTGGGGTCCCCACCATGAAAATAACGTGGACCTTAGGGAATGGGTCCAGAGAAGGCCTTGAAGATGATCAGAGGGATGGAGCACCTCCCTGCAAAGCTGGAGAAGAGAAGGCTGCAGGGAGAGCTTACTGCAGCTTTCTGTACTCAGCTGGGGACAGGCATTTTAGCACAGCCTGGTACAGCTGGAAAAGGGGTAATGGTTTTAATGGTTTTGAATAACAGAGGGTTGATCTAGATTAAATATAAGGAAGAAGGGCAGTAAAACACTGGCCCAGGTTTTACCCTGAGAGGCTGTGGATGCCCCATCTCTGAAAATACTCAAGAGTCAGGTTGGATGGTGCCCTGAGCAACATGAGCCAGCTGAAGATTTCTCTGCTCGTGGCAGGGAGGTTGGATAAGATGACTTTTAAAAGGTCCCTTCCTACTCAAACTATTCTATAATTCTATTAATGCAACACAAAGCTACATTCCTTTTACTTGCTTTGTAAAATGTCCTCAATGAAGCTGTGAAGCTGCCAACTGCCCTTCCCAGGAAACTTATTTTGCTCATGCAACACAGCTGCCTCTCTTTCAAAGTGACCCATATTACAATTTCTAACAAGTTCTTCTGTATGTTGAGCGCCGGGTTTTGTCAGTCCTTTGTGTTACTTTCAGGCATTTTTAAGTGCTTTTTTCAGCCTTTGTGGTATGAACTGACTTAACTCTGTTTCTTTTAATATCCTATAAAGTGGCAAGAAGAAACAGGGAGAGGAGAAAAAAAAAAAAAGGAAGCTATTCCTCACACCTTTCATTTCTAATGGGAAGCCATCAGTGATGTTTGCACTGAGTATTTCTAGTGCTATATGCAAAAAGTCACTGGTGACACTCTTCAGCACTCTGTGGGGCTCCTTTTCCATCTCTCTTTGCACACTGTGTAATCATTGTCTTTCTGAAAGAACATCTGCTGGTACCTCCACATCAAAAGCTGCTTATCCTCTTGTAGTTCTCTCATTTGAGAGTACCCCATATGATGTTGACAATCTATTTTTTTAATGTCCTCTCTGATCTCTTTCCTCAAGGTCTCCCATAACTCGTTGTATTTGACCCACTCCTCTCTTCTGTTCTTTATCTGCCCTCTTCAATCATATCTGTTTTGTTTCATTTGAATGTGGCTTTTCTCTATAGCCTGTTACCTACAATTTCCTCCTTGCTTTAAGTATTGCTTTCTTTGATTTGTCATTCAAACTTTATGTTCCTTCAGCCAGAGCTTAAAATCTCATCTGGAACTGGAGACTGAATTCTCTCATCATTGTGGAGACATGTTTTGTTGTTGTGAGGTTTGACAGTTTTTCTGCTGTGTAAGTCATTAAAATGTACACACTGCTGCACTTGCATCATAATCAAGATCTTGAAGGCAGTAAGCACTCTTTTTTTACTTCAAAAAAAGAATCACAATCTATTAAATGCAAAGCAGGTAATCTGTTCACATATTTGACATCAGTGACAGAAATAACTAATCCATTAACTGAATTATTTAGTTAAATGCTTTGATTTGTGCTGGTGTTTTCATTATTAAAAAGGATTAATAATCCGTTGATACTTTCATTTAACATAAGATTCTCTTGTCATTTATTATAATCCTATTTCTTCAGCAATTCATCCAGTAATTTTGATTTGCTTTGGGCTAGCTCTTTGCAATGTTCCCGTGATTCTCATCAGGCAGGCAGACCTTCCTTTTCCCATGTACAACAAAACTCAGCTAGGACATCTGGCTGTGTAGAAGGTGCTGCTCTGACCCTTCAGCATTTAACTGTTGGCTCAAAGACAGGTCTGCATGAGCATCACAAACCACACCTGGTTGATTCTATATTTGAATAAAGAAAAACAGTTATAGGTTGGTCTCACTCCATCTCTCACAGGGACAAATGTACCTTGGAGGACCAAGTTGAGGTTTATCAGTCACTAATAAGTATTTGTCCAAAACTATGGCTTTTTTTTGTCTCTGTACAAATAAATACTTAATCTGATTTCTAGCCAATTTTTTTTCACCTGGCAACAAAGCTAAAATAAGTTACATTGCCACAATATTCACTTGGATTCTATTCAAAGTGTGAATGCCAACATATGAGAAAGGCTACATATTTCTTCTCATTTTCATTTACTAATGAGTGCCTTGCTTAGATTGTATGAGAAATTTTGTATGCTCTTTTAAAACTGAGATCTTATTAATCATGGTTTAACACAACATCAGGAAAATCCCAGATAAATTCTCAGAATCTTTAAACAACTCTAATAGGAATTTATTCTCAACAAATTTGTTTGGCAAACTGCTGTAAGGGAAGTTCACCTGCTGTTTTCAAATCACTTGTGCTTACAGCTATCTGTGAATCACCTGCCAGACATCTGAATTTTCATGAGAGCTGTCCTGCAGTGCAATTTCTCATCACACACATCTAATGATAACTCTATATGAGAGAGAGAGAGCCCAAATTTAATTCCATTAGGCACGTTGTCCCACGGTTGCCTGCTGTCCTGCAGAGTTACACGATCAACAGATGTTTTCTCACAATACCAAAAACCCCACAGTCTGTACAGCACATACTTGCTTTACAAGCCATGAAATAGGTAGGGAAGGGGTAATTTTCATGGAAGCCAGAATAGTTCCTTAAATGCAAGCTATTCCAACAGCATTTTCTTCAAAACTCCTAAGCTGCCAACCATTGCAGTGTACAATGTGTCTGCCCAGGATCATGTAAACATGTACCCAAACACATCCTCAGCATTGGAAAGGGTCATTACCTGTGAAATTTCAATGAGAAAGCTGTTCAGCACAGCTGTCACCCTTGAAACATCCTTTTCACCTAGTATTCAACTTAAGTCCTAGTGAAGTCAAATGGATAGTTGAGGAATTCAGTAGGAATTTGAGCTGCATGGTTAGAATTCACAAAGAACCATAGCTAATGCCTGAAGAAATCTCCTTCCAGTTTGTCCAGCTGCCTTATGCCAACCTCCTATTCCTCCACCATATAAAACACTGGGGGAAGGACAGTAAGGATGGGTTCCTTGCCTTTACTCAGAAACAAACCCATAGGAGGGCTATGAAGGGGAGACCAAGGCTCCAAATGTTATTTTAGAGCTCACAAGAATGCTCTGCCTTTCTCTTCTTCACAAGATTTCTCCCTTCTCCAGTGACACTCCACACCTGAGAGCACAGAGAGTCAGCCTGTCTAAGTGAGCAGGCTTACTGTAACTCCACAATAAATCCCCTTATTTCCCTCTCTTTAGGGTTACCAGGTAAATTGCATTCTCTGACTGCTTTTACCTGAGTATATTTAGATATTTTTGCAAAAAATATTGCAAAAACCAGCTGTCTGCACTTCTGATTCATGAAATGAATGATTAAATGTCTCTCTTCCCAGATGTGTCACATGCCTTTTAAATTAATTTGTCTGATCTCCCATTTTGCATAGCAACTTCATGAGAGAAAGATTTTCACTGGCTTTAGGAAGAAAGAGTTCAGAGGTCAGTCCCTGTACATACATCTAGTATGTTAGTTATAGCTATAAAATATCTCAAACTATTAATACAGAGCTGATTCACCTTGGAAAACAAAGCTCTTTTTTTATTCTTCATCAACTCTCAGTATATAAAACAGTACAATGCTCACAGTTATTACTGGGACAGAAGTGGCAGGGCATTGCATATTTGGAAATGGCACCGAAGGGAGAAATAAAAGGAAATTTTGTGAATGTGTGAGAAAAAAACAACTTCTTTAAAGACTGGGAGAGTAACCCCTCCCTCCATTTCTTGTGTATTTATTACCCTATGCCATAAGGAAAAGAGGCAAAGCTGTGATGCTGCACACATGAATGTAATGGGAGGGGAGCTACACCACAGGACTCATCTCCTCTCCCATTACAGTCAAGGAAAAAAAGGAAACAAAGTGGAGGAGAAGATGGCTGTTAAAGACTGTAGCTGCTGATATTCTCATTTTCATTACTTTCTTTGAAGCAATATCTGTAAATACATCCATTTGTATGCCTATTACTCATTTATCCTTAGCTATATGCCTAAATTTGCATGTTATATATTCAATCTAGGTCTAAAATTAATTTCTTTAAACATCTCAGTAGAAGTATTTGTTTAATTGTAAATAATGTTGTAGTAATGTTTAATCCCACTCTAACTTTTTTCCCTTCAAAAAGACTCTTCAAATCAACCTAAAAAGGTATTCCTAAGAAGCCAAATAATATAATACAAAAAAGAAAAAAACCACCAGAACACCAAAAAAACAAACAAACAAAACCCAAAAACAACAACAAAAAAACAAACCAAAAAAGAAACCCCCAAAAAACCCGAAACCAAACCCAGCAAACCACATCTCCATCCCCTTCTCCTCTTCCTCTCCTCCCTCAAAGCCCCAGTTTTGTAAGGAGGCAGTAAATCCACAATAACAGCTGGTATTCCACACTGCTGGGTGGATGCAGGACCCCTGCCTGCCATGAATGTCAAATATCAATTAGGTCGACACAGGGGTTGAGGACCATATGCCACAAGGTTCAAATTTGGCAAATTTAAAACCACCACCTATGTATGAAATTAAATCAGTTCCTCTACATCTTAACACTTAAAGTGAATGCCCACAACTGAGAAAGCTTTGGATGAATCCCTAAGCCCAGTCTGTTTCTGATTTTTCTTTCACAGAAGGAACTGAGAAAGAAGGAAATCAGGGTTATAATTTTCATACAAAAGAAAGCAGAAAAAGCAGCTCAAATTCTTTGACTGTATTTCCAGTAGAGCTATTTCTTAATAATATCAACAGGAATAACTAAAATTTTGCTCTATAGTATACACCCACAAGGGATTCATATTTGTAATTAAATATCAACACCAGGAAAGAAATACATTCCAAATAAAGATCACTAGGGAAGAAAAAGCAGGCATTATGCATTCCTGAAAATTGTCTTTTGTAATCTGCTATCATTGACAACAAAACCCTGGAACAGCTTGTACAGACAGAGCCTGAGAGCTCAACCTGCAGCCCTGGAAATCCTGCTGCTGACACCGAGCACTTTAAGTGTAGCAGGATGTGAAAGTGGATCTGTGCTTGAGGGCTGCAGTGTGGAACTCGGCCTGTAGATGCTAAACAGCAAATATTTGGGTGTTCAGGGTTAAAAATACATTATTCCTACTCAGCTGAAACTGTGCAGAGATGGGCAAGAAAAATAGACAAGAATTTTACCTTTTTTTTCTCCCTTAAACCTGAAAGGCTTTTCATTTTACATGTACTGCTGGGTAACTGATTTTGGTTTAGCTAACCTTGCATGAACTTAGAAGTAACATCACAGTCTTTCTCCTGTAGCCAGCTATACTTTGTGCTCCTTACCCTGTGCTGCTCTACAGCTGCAGAGCCCATCTGCATTTCCAGGATATTCAGATTTAATTCCATCACCACTACTATGTTTTCTGGTTCATATTTACTTCTGTCTTCTAGCAATATAATTTGAATTTTCCCTGTAATTTGCACAATGGGCAACCCTATCACAAGAATCAGAGCAAAAGTATTTACTTTGAACACTTAGGGACAAGGGCTTAACAAACTATCACTTCCCCAGGGCAATCCTTATTGCTTGAGGGAGGTGAGGTACACTAAGGACTATTTTCAGGGGTCTGTTTAGCCAATATCTCTGTTTATGTGTCTTCAGATTTGCTTTAAGAGATAAGTTTGTTTTCAGCTAGGCTCATGTTTTATCTTCTATGCCTAATCTTTTCTAAGGATCTTTCTCTGTTTACATCTAAAGAAGTATTTATTCTGACAGTCAAGTGGAAAGATATAAAAGTATGTTAAAACCTGCACTTCCATATGAAACACAGGGGCAAACCCTATGAACCCTGACTCCCAGTTAGTGCCTCCATCCTACATGGAAAGCTATTTTCTGTTTGTAAATCTGAACATGAAACCTCTGAATATCCCAGATCTTTCAAGTTCAGAATGGTGAACTTGAGACTGTGTTCCTGGCAGTCCCAGAAGCTGCACGTGCACAGAGATGTCACTGCAGAAATGCACAATTCCACTCTTGCACCCCTGATTTGCAGGCACACTGAGGTACACAAGGTTCTGTATTTCAGTGACTGAAATTCATGACAGTTGCAGATGAATGTTCTAAAAGATCCTGTCATTGATGGAGGGAATGTCTTCTCATGCCATAGACACAGAACCTACCAAGTTCTGCTGATCAAAGACTGAAGGCAGCTTTGGGGACTTTAGGAATACATATGAGAACAGAGCCAAACTATGGCTTAAAAATACTCAACAAAACCACCATAATCCCTTGGTTTGGTGCCTTTATGGTGCCTTTCAGGGTTTCCTCATTTCAGAATACAGCAAGATCTCCTGCAGCAGTACCTTTATCCATGAGCACCCCGAGGTGCAGAGGTGAATCCTCCTTCAGTGGAGCACAGATAAACCTCTGACAATCTCCACACCTCCAAGGGGTCAATACAGGCAGGCCCTACTGCATAATTTGGACACATTATTGGAGAAAGCAGAGGAATAAAAGGACAGATAGAATGGAGAGGAAAGGGTGGGAATTATTACTCTGAACAGAGCAGTGTATGTACAGACAGGAGCAGTCTCCCTCCAGGTGTGCCTCCTTTGCAGTGGGTGTTAAGGGGAAAGGAAAGCATCATGTGCTTAATGGAAAGTGCTGTTTCCTATCACATCAAATATGAAATTCTGTGAGCACACTAATGAAAACATTTTGTCATACATGTACTTGCAATCAATGTGTGCACGACTGTCTCTTAGAAACAGACTAAAGTAATGCAAACACCAGTGAAGGGCGTTGCTTGGGAACAGGGACACTCATTCAGCATATCTTAATAGAAATTTGATTTTTTTTTTCCCCTAGAGTGGCACAGATATCTGACATTTCAGAAAACAAGCATGCACATTTTTGTTAAAAAATATGTTCTGTACTCTTCAAATATTAAAATACTATTTAATAAAACTTAAATACTAATGTCCTAAATCAATCCAAAGCTTTATTACATTTTAAAATTCCTTTTTAGACAGAAGAATAAATACCACTGGGTAATTATTAGGTAACTCTCTTCCCATTGGATGCTGAAATATACAGAAACACCAACATGCATTTGAGGACTCAGAATAACAGAGCTTTTTGAAACAATAGCAGAGTATTTTGAAAAAGACTCTTTGAATACTCTAAACCACAACAGCCTCCCATTTTCATTGCTGCAATTTACAGTATTCAGTGTTTTGCTGAATCTACAAGTCATAAATCAATCACAAATACTGTGTTCAATAGCAGGCATGCAGGACATATGTGGTGCATATATTTATATTTACAAGGACAGTAAAGGACCCTTCAGGTACTCAACTACTGCTGGAAATTCCCCCTGCATGGCAGGAAGTTTTCCATCAACAAAAGGGTTGATTTCCTTCAGCGTTCTTTGAACTACAGAACACTTCATTTTACACACTGAAAGCTCATCCTATACATGCTGTAGCCTTACTTCTTACTCTGTTTTACAATGAATATCAGGAATTGCATCGAGAAATATCAATATTCATGTTTATATCTCCCTTGACTTTGGCTGTTTTCCAGCTAGAAAACAGAATTCTCTTGGAGAAGTAGCAGCAAGCCAGCACAAACCCTCCCATTTAATGAGAGCTGAGGCTACAAGAAACACCACCTCCCCATGTTTAACAGCAGAGCACAGCTTTTGAAATGCTCCTATTTCCAACAACTTTTAAAGACTGACACCAGGGAAAGAGAATTTCTGTCGTTAAAATAACAGGTACTGTGAGGAAAAAGAAAAACAGAAAAGGATGAAAATGGACCCAAGCATTGGCTGATTGGTTGGGTTCTGCCTTTCCATGATGTTTCAGCACATTTTTCATGGTTCTGCAGAGTCACTTCTATGACAAGGCTTACCACACTACTAACTTCACCATTTGCATCATGGAAATAAAATATATTGTGAGTGGCCTTTGCTTCTGATTACATTATTTAACTCAACATTGGTGACTACAAATTATGGCATTTTACACAAAACGGAATATTTTGGAGCTCTCTTCCAAAATCCCCATTGAGATCTCAGTGCAAGAAGAAATCTCCCACTTAAGTATTCAACTTTCTATCATGATAGCATCTCTCACTCTGCACTGAGCAAATTAAATCACTTGAGAATGCTACAAAGGACAGAAAACATTAAAACTAAATGCCATTCATAATGCTACACAGCAGAACAAATGATGTGTTCCCTTTGATACAGGAAAACATATTTACAGCATTACCTATCATTAAACAGAGCAAACTGTCAGATGCACTTTTGTCAGGATGGTGTCTCTTTTCCAGAGTTCAGATGTGCTGCTCAAATAACAGGACACACTTATATCAGGAATTTCAGTTGATTATCTGTTTGTGTGTCCTGTGTTAGCTAGCTAAATGAAGTCTCACTGTATTTCAGCAACCACCAGATACAGAGGCCATCACACAACTCTCCAAGCTGCTTCTGTTTCTCTGGTCAGCAAAAAAAGCCCCTAAATATATACATACATTATACAGACCTATTATTTTTATATATATATATAGAGAGAGAGAGAGAGTGAGAGAGAGAGAGAGAATATACACACACACATATATATATTTGCACACCTACCACTAAAGATGATATACATATGCCTATTATTAACTGAAGTGCAAAGTGGTTTGACCTTTTATTTTTATACATTCAACTTTGATCTCTTTGATCTTTGCACTGTAGTTTTTTAGATGAGTGAAATAATTTGTGCCATCTGGATCTAAGTGTTAGTTTCTCATTGCATCAACCACACAATTCTCACACACTTCTTCCTGCTCCTTTGCATTGGCTGGGAGCTCTTTTGCTGGGGGTAACTATAGTTACAAATCATTATTTGCAAGTCAAGTAATGAATAAAATAGTGACTTTTATCTATTTGACCAACACCAGGCTGCAGGTGAACAGCATCACCAGCTCCATTAGCTGCAGTAAACACAAATGGGTCTCAGGACCCCCTGCAACGTGGGACTGCAGCTCCTTTCAACAGCCCACAAATTTTAGCTTGCTATGATTGCACTCTTTTTTGCCCAAACAATTCCAAATATTACATGGTCTGGGCCCCATTACTATACTAATTGGTTTTCCCCACCAAATGTTAGGATTTTCTATAAATTGTGTTTCCCAGGAGCCTGCAATTGTGTTTCCCAGAGCCAGTTACACCCTTACCTGGTTAAGGCAGGCTATGTATGGAGCATTTCCTCTCTATATTTTTGTGAAGGTCATTGCTGAGGGAGCTCAGATCCTCC
Organism: Notiomystis cincta; assembly: GCA_013398075.1. Lineage (NCBI taxonomy): Eukaryota > Metazoa > Chordata > Aves > Passeriformes > Notiomystidae > Notiomystis > Notiomystis cincta. The sequence continues at coordinate 41,698 of VZRX01015108.1, forward strand.
AATTCCACCCAGCCATGCCAATCCATATTTGTTTTAGCCAAAAGCAGCTTGGGCAGCCTTGACATTTTAGCTAAGTTTCATAAATAGTTCTACCAGATACTGTGTTCCTGACAGTGAACGTTGAGGAAACCATTTCTTGGTGAAAAATACACCTTAAGTCACAGATTCTAAATATTTACAGAAGAGAGTTATGCCTTTGGACATTCATATACCATACAGAAAAATTCATTTATATGTACTCAGAGGAGTTATGTATTTTAAGCAGTTGAACCTGTTCATTGACTGAAACCTTTTAGAGCAACAATTCTCTAGAAGTAAATTCATAGTATTCCTTCACACCAAGTTGCCAAAATACACATTTACTAAACCATGATGCAGATGTGTATTTTTGTGGTAGAGGGAAAAAAAAAAAAACAACAAGACCAGAAATTGTGGGGGCAGAAATTTCACACAGAGCCCATGGTCTTCCACAAAGGAGTTCAATTAAATATTCAAATTGGTGCCATGCAAATGTAAACGCACATTTTCCCCCCATATGTTATTTTTCTATCAAAACTTTAAAAAGAATAAGCATATACATGCTCACATATACTAGAAGAGACTGAATTCAACAGAAGTACTGCTTAGTGATAGATGACAGATTAGTTAACCATATATCAATTTGGTGAAAACCAATTAAGAAAAACTCATTTACAGAATGTTTGCTCTCCCTACATAAATAGCAATTTGATGCCAACTGTATTATACTCAGAACATACTTGCAGATGACATTTTGCCACAATTTTTCAAGTTTCAATTTTGAAACTGAAAGTACAGTTACTGGAAATTAATATAAAATGGACTCACACAATAAAACATCAGTACAGAGTCAGAATTCAAACCCATTCTTCATTAAGTGAATGGGACTTTATTACCATTCATAAACTTTAAGCTGTTAAAGCCAGTGCTTGAAGAGAGAAAGCAACCTAATGAGAAAAGATTCTAAACCCAAAACATTTCTAACTGATTTACTAATATTGCCCTTTCCCAACAACAACACTTTAGAACTTGTCAGCTCCATGATTCAGTTTTTCCTCCCATAAATAATTACAATAGCCACAGTGAGCCAACCTCAAGTGCACGTGGGCCAGAGTTAAAATCAGCTCCAAAATGAAGGACACCTCTCACAGTGAATGACAGTTTCAAAGTTGGCCTGAAAGTCACTTGGATTTCTAAGTGACCTGCCAGGGTTAAAGCTTCTCTTTTCCAGCTACATGCATATGTGCTGGGATTTGGCATGGATTGGATTTGGTTTAGTGGATCCTGGCCCTAAAAGTGTTTGCTTTTAACTTCATTTATGCTCCTAGGTGTGACATGTGTACAGTGATCAAAGAGCAAACATCAGCAGTAACATGATGTGTGCGTGCTGATTTTTCTCCAGGAATGATGGAAGTTCAGGTATATCACTTACCGAATCTGACTATAGGGGAAATAATTATTTAAGGTATATTAAGTTATATAGGTTCTTTTATTAAAAAAAAAAAANCCCCCATCAAAACGCCACTTCCACTATGAAATATTCACAAGTCATACATATTGTAGTTGGTGAATATTGCAGTCTGAACAGATCCATGACTACATTTCAGGTGATTAACTTTCTAGGCACTGACACCTATTGCCAATAGGTACACACTAAAAATCAGAATGACCTGTGTGAGGAGAGGTATCTGTGCTGACATGAATGCTTTTCAGAATTCCCTTCTAATGCTCAAGGCTAAACAGACACCAATGATGCCAAAAAGATCACCCCAGGGAGTGAGAAGAGATCAAACTGTAATTGGCCTCCCATAATTTTTTGTTAGTTTTACAAAGAAAGCACAGAGAATAACCTTATTAGGTTTTCTGCATTGCTGTTAAGATTTTTTGGAGGTTCTAAGAATTTCCCATTAAGTAGCACAGCAAATCAGTAAGAAAAAAGAGGAAGGAGGAGAAATAGCCCTGGAAGGCCCTCTTTACATAAAAATAAGTCACTGAAGAACATGAAGGAAATTAAAATAAAAATGTTTGCTTATATAATCATTATGTAACACTCTCCTGTTACTAAAAATATAACTACTTCAGGTCAGCATATTTCTTAATAATTAAGGGGCCTTACTGGAACTCCTGTATCTTATTAGTGCACATATTTAAGCTTGTCTCAAAATAACTCATCCTTTGCCATGCAAAATCAACAAGACCCTGAGCCTGCTTTCCTTACCCTGGCAAGGTCTGAAACAGCAAATTGTTGGTAAGGACAGGTCCTTCAAGGTACAAGATCATGGTCCTTCCAAGGCATAAACTGAACACTGGATCTGAGAGCACCCCCAGTGATCCACGTGCTTTTAGCAATGGCTTCATGTTAACACACCATCAGTTTGATATCCAGGATGCTGCTTATTTCCATAAGGTTTTGTTAAACTAAGTGCTAAACATGAAATCACTATGAATGCATCAAGTATTCATGAAGATATTTTCCAATGATTAATTAATGTGAAGCAGTTCACAGAGATAGTCAGTAATTCAAATCCAAGTTTCAGGGCAGTGCCACCCTGACAAGTTGTCTTTCACAAAACCTGAGACACTTCTCTGAAAAGGCTTCCAAAGGTTGGCATGAATCTTATCCCAAATGATTCAAAGCAATTTACACATGAAAGTGTACAACTGCAACAAAGAGAACTTCAAAAACTAGGATGGAATGAAATACAAATCTTTCACTTCTAATTGCAGAACTCATTTCTTTAAACTAGCTTTCCCTAAATAATTCCTTCTCTGAAACACCAATAACAAGCCTGATGAACTCCACTGACGAAACTGCTACAAGCTGGTAGTAGGCAGGAGAAGAAAACACAAAGCTTATTTGGAAGAGTAAGAGATTGTACCTATAACTACATTTTTAATTATTTGAGAGGTACTTATACATCAGAGCAGAGCTAGTTATATAACCCCAAGACATTTAAGAACCTATTAAAAGTGTGTATTGTTAATTGCAATCTTCTTATTTATAAAGAACTTTAAACTATGGGTTTGTGTCTCAAATCCCTCTCTTCTCCTCCACATTCTAAGTAGCCAGGCAATTAGGTTAATAGTCAAGCTCCCTGGGGATAAAAACATCAGGAACTACCTATGTTCCTGTGGTACAGCATTACTGTGTTTGAGATATGATTGGTAATGAGAAAAATAAATACCAGAGGCATATGATTATTTCTGTAATGTAACTTGCATTTTTCTAAACCCCCTAATAAGTAGATTAATTTAGATCTCATAAAAGAGATAGGGATGTGCCACCGAGTTTAAAAATCAAACACCATGAAAGCCTTTTAATACAGGATTTTATCAGACATGATCAATATAGGCATCTGCAAACCGAATCTTATCATTCTTATTCATGTTTCCTTTCTGGCCACTTAGTATTCTCAGATGCAATAATGCAGAGAATGAGTCAGCACAAACTGGCTGAATTTTACCAGAGGTTTTGTGATGCTTGCTCTAAACCAAGGCTTTAGTGTAACTTGCTGAAAAATGTAAAAACTAATACAAACAAAAAAATACAACCCCAAAGCACAAACAAGTCCCTTCACAAGGAAAATAATCACACCATCCATAATAAATAATAGCACTTTATCGAAGACTAGAATGCTTTCATTTGTACCTAGCAAAAGTAAACCCCCCAATTTATGAAAACTTGGAAGACGATTTAATTTTGAACCTGCACAAGTCTGTGGAGAGCTCCAAGCAAAGTTGAAATTCTGGTGACTCAGAACAAGGCAAACCCAGGAAATTGTAAAATCAAGTATAAGCAGCGGATACTGAGCAGTTCTCAACTCTCAGCTTATGAAAGCTGGTTTACAGAAGTCAAATTGTAACCATACAAAGTATTTCCTTAACAAATACACTTTATAATGAAAGCCGTAGCAATCACAGTTCAACGGTCTCCTGGTGAGAGGAGTGCAGCACACTAATGAAATTTTCTGCTATTAACACACTGCTTTGTCGTTTAAGGCCCCCAAACCAGGTGCTCTGCACAAGGTTCTGATACCAAACCTGGTGCCTCCCCTGGCAGAGACCCCACAACTCCATCATACAACACACACCACCGAGTTTCTACGGGCAGAAACCCTCAAATTTAGCAGGGCTACCAAAAAGTCTCTCCAATTGTTTCCAAATCACTCTGGTCCTTCAAAACAGGTATTCATCTGAACATAACCAGAATGCATCAAACAGCAGTACCCTGTATGCATTTAACTATTATAACTGCTCATGATTTTTGTTATTGTAAGCAGAATCCTTTCACTACTGAAACTGAGAATATAATTTGTAGGTAAGAGAGTCTTGCTTTGAGCCCACAATGAGAACACCACGTGGCAAGGGTTCAGCTATTAGTTTCACATTCATTTTAGGTCTATGAAATCCGGCTAATTCATTAAAATGTAATTATGCAATGCAAATTCAGAATGAGTAAAATGTCTTCTTTTTAGTTCATTTCCATGTTAAATTAAAGATCTTAACCTCTCTATTATGCAAAAAAACAAAAAGTTTAAAATAATTGCTAAAAACATTAGACATCGAAGAATTCCTTTCTGCTGATTTAAAGACAGCTCCCTACCTTTGATTTGAATTTTTAGTAGCTCTGGAAACCACTCGTTTAAGACTTTTGTGCTCCTAAAAGTGACGTTACCAGGAAGGGTAAGGTGAGAGTAGGGGGAAGTTTAAAAGTGTTTGTGGAGAAATAAACAACATAAATTATCACTGGGTAAATGTACCCAGTCTCCCATTTTTCATAGGTAACATCTGTACCTGTGTGCAAGTTCACCACGTCTGAGAGCACCATGGTTAAATCTCCCAGCCCCTAAACTCTACTCAGTGCCAGGCTCAGCCGAGCAGCAGTGGTTCCACAGACCATTCACAGACCAAACACCAGCACAGGACTGGATGGAGCAGGGCTCGCTGAGCAGCAGTGGTTCCCCAGAGCCATCACAGACCAAACACCAGCACAGGACTGGATGGAGCAGGGCTCCGCTCCCTCCCTGCCGGAGAAAGCCCCTGGGTCATGGCCTCTCCCCGAGGGGCTGCGGGCATCCCCTACAGCGCTGCTCCCCGACCCAGGCACCCCAGCACCACCCGAACCCAGCTC
>VZRX01015109.1:4053-18507 GCA_013398075.1 Notiomystis cincta
GGGGGGGGGTGTGTGTGCGTGTGTGTGTGTTTGCTGGGTTTCATTCTGGTTTGGGATTTTTCCCTGCTTTATGGGGTTTGTTTCGTTTGTTGTGGGGTTTTTGTTTGTTTATGTGGGTTTTGTTGTTTTTTTTTTAACTTGGTCTTTATCAGGAAAATAGTGAATCTGGGATTACCTAAACAGAAGTACATATCACATGTTTGTTTGGCTTCTTTTTCCCCAATCATCAATTTCTTTAAGTTGCTATCCTCTCTTTGATATTTCGAGTCCTCTATACCTAAACTCTGTATGGCTGTGTTGATGGTCCATCAACAATGTGCTCAAGAACAATGTCTTGACTAATGGTGAGTTAAATCACAACATAAAAACAATTTCTAACCTTGTAATTTCTTTTGAGGTTAAAAATTCTTGTGTTCTTTTATTAACACACATATAACAGAGCTTTTTAGTACATATTTTTTCTTTTATGGAAGGGAAACTGCTTTGGCCTGTAAAAAATCGGAGGACTATGAAGAATTAAAACCCTTCACTGAATGTTTTACACACATAAACTTAACAGATAAAGCATGTTTGTGGAGTTACACAAAACAACAGCCACAAAAGCTCACAGTTTCTTTATCTTCAATTGTTTAAATGTTTATACCTTCTTGTCCCAGTCACAGAGGCTTTCTAATTGCTTTGGCTGAATCCACTTGCATGCACGAACTCAACTTCCCTTTATTTGCAGCTCCCACAGTGTGTTTCTTTTCTGCAGTAGACTGGGGAGACCTTGAGAAGTGGCCCACAAGGGTACAAATACCTTTGCCAGAGGCTAATGACAGCTCTCCAACTGCTTCTCCACTTCCCTCAAAGTTTTCATTATCCGTATTACTTTTGAAAAATAGAAGGGACAAAGTGTTTCCTTTGCTAAGACAAATGCATTTCTCCTTAGTTGATAGGAAGAGAGACAAATGAACAGAGAAACTTAGAAGGAGAACTGTCATCAAACTCAGTTCTTACAGAGCCATAATGGTACTTCTGTTTCCTCTAGGTTCATGTTTGTTCTGCTCATGATCCATTTTTTTTCCACAGAAGATGAAATCAAAATCATGTTTAAAATAACAAGAGCTTCACAGAGAGTTTTAATTCAAAATAATTGGAGGACTGACCACACAGAGAGAAACACTTGAAGTTTAGTGTACTCATATTTGAGTATTTTTGAAAAGTCAGGATTTTATCTTCATTTTATTTCTATTTTTTTAATTCATCCTTTCCATTAAGTCTCATGGTGGGCTTTTTCCCCTCTTGATATTCAGATACCAAAGCTATTACACTGCTTAGAGACAGAAAAGAGATAAAGTTTCACTTTCATTCTTGCAAGGATTATAGCAAGATTTCCAGCCAGCTTCCTTTCATTCACTTACAAGTTGCATATAATTCAAGAACATAATCTATTCTTGACTGGGTCTCGCCATGTCATATTTTTATTTGGAATGCTCTCTTGTACTAGAAATGGGGCAATTTGTTTCAATTCAGAAAACCATGAGAATGAGATTTCCATTGTATCATTGTGCTTGAATGACACTTGTGTTTCTCCAGGGAAGTCAATCTGTTGTGAAGGACATTGAGTGCTGTGCTGAGGGGAGCATCCTTTGCCTGCAAGGCAGTCTGAACAACCTGAGCCAGTCCATGAAATTCGTAACACACAAGCAAATACACAGTGAAATGAAGGGCATTCAGCTGAAACCACAGACCAGATGCTTCCATGGTATACACTCACTATGGTTCACTTAATTCTGTCAAAGCCTTTATGGCAGCAGGGAGACAGACATGCAAGTGCATATGTTCCTATGTACTTTTTTCTCTTTTTCCCAAGGCTGTGAGAGCACTAATTGGCAAATACAGGACTCTCCTTCCAATTATCCCTGGATTTGCATGTTTTTTCAGTCTCTTAAAGGAAGTCCATTTTTGCAAGGCGTTTTGAGCTCACCAGATGAGCTCTCTGGCTTGAGAAAGACAAGTTTCCAAATAAAGACTTTACCAGTTTGTCTTCTCTTCTAGATATTGAGAGACAAACTATTGCTTTTTACAAGCAATAGCATGCTGTAAACTGAATTATTTGTCAAATACAGCCATGACCTAAAAAAGTTGGTAAACATAATTTCATAATAAATATATTCTACTTATTACAACATCCCTCCTGAAGACAATGGTTCCTGTAGAAAAGGATATTTTAGCTCCTTATTGTTGAGGAACAGCTAATCCTCATTCTAATGAAGTATTATGTGATGGTGTTCAACAAGTTTCTGATGCATCATTATAATTCCAGAGTGAGTAAAACTTCATTGCCTTATAGCAGACTGATTTTTCTGTAATAATAACAGAAGTGAAAAAGAATAGAGAGTTTCTTACATTAATGCCACATCATTACAGCTCCAGTTCTTCTCATGGAAAGCTGGGAACACTGCAAGAACCTTCTTCAGACTTCCAAAGACACATCAGAGTTCTTAGAGCTAGAAAATCTGACCCAGAAACTGTGAACTAACTGTTGACTTGAAACCAAACCTCATAATGGGCAGGTATCAATGCAGACACCAGAGCAAGGGTAAGAAAATTCCATGTTATGTGTTACTCCTCCTCCTTTCACAGTAGTGCTGCTCTGTTTAAATTGATGGGATTCTACTGCAATGCATAACCACTTCAGCCTCCTGTGGGAAGGCACAAAGTAAATAGTAAAGACTTATATTGAATTTAAACCACTGCAGGCAGTTCTGTATTGTTTCAGTTACAGTTTCAAAAACGTTTTAGAATTATGTACCCTGTCCACCTTTATATCTAATAACAATATAGTCTCTCTCCACATACCCCTAGGACCAATAAATTCTTTTTGGTTAAAAATATATGTTCTAGACAGTTTTGATGTGAAGAGAGACAGAGAACTCTTTTTATTTACGGTAATTTGTTCCAGTGATCAGTCTCTTGCTAGAATTTTTGTCTGCACACTGATTTCCCCTCTTTAAATTTGCTGGTCTTCATCTTTCAGCCAGTAGCTCTGCCTTTACCTTTTCCCTCACTACACTAAATAAATTTCAGAACCCATTTTTTCTCCTCTGTGTTTATATACTACACTGCATATGTTCCCTAGACAGTTTTCTGATAAACCAAAGTCTTTCATCTCTCTTTCCCAGTGTGCATTTCTTACTTCTCTTCAATTCAGTAGCAGTTTTGTGTTTACTTTCTAGACCACCAATAAAAGTGCTGAACAGGCAGCTCTGGACTGAGTACTGGCACTTTCACAGCTTCATTTGAAAAGCATTTGCTCAGTAATGGTCCCCCTTGTTGGGGATTTTGTTATCTGTCAGTTTACCAATTCACAAGTCACATATAAGTTAACTTCTAAGGCCCTATATAATTTACCAGTTGGTACCAAGTCACTCCACTTATCTCCCACTATTCCCTACTCTTAGCAATAGCTGTCAAATTTAATAATTTTATTTTTTTTTATAAGTCTGCTGTTACCTGACAAGTCCAGCTCTCATGCATCCTCTTCGGGTCTCCCAGAAAAAAAATCCCTACATGTGCACTGCCAACTCTGTAAATGTCAGCTTACCGAATATGTATCCCAGCATTTAATTCTTCACCAAAGGGAACCTGTTTCAGCTGTTGCATTACTTTGTCCCAGACTGAAATCACACTAAACATTTTATAATTACCCATGTTACCTTGCTCAACATTTAAGAACAGCCAGAATGACCTTATCTTTTTCAGACAAGCTGAGATATAAGAAGTTTATTGTGTACACCTTGGTTTTGTTCCATGCACAGAAAAAACTCAGATCTGTTGCAACTTTCATAGAGGATCCCTTGACTCCAAGCAGCCGAGGTCTATGTGTTTGGCTCTGTCTTATTAAGGGTTTGGTGCCTGATAAATATGGAAGGCAGAAACAATTTTCTCACTTTTTGTTGTAGCAACAACTAGCAGCAGCAGCTTCACATCTTCAAGACTTAATATTCCCATCCTAAGACAGCAAAGATGAAAAGGAGGAGCTCCAGAATTTGAGCAGGACGTGAAAAAACAAGCAGGTAACCTACAGCCCAAGTTTCAATGGTTTTATTTATGCATCACTTGCATGCAAACTGCCTTTGGGAACAGAGGGCTACAAGAGCCAGAGAGTGGGAAGCAGCAGTATCTTCTCTGAGCACAGCACCTGTTCTCAGCCTTCAGATGTGTGGCAGAAAGCCGAGAACCAGAAAGGAAAGGAGCAGGAGCAGGGCTTGACATTTTAAAGAAAAACCTCTCTTCAGACCACACTGGACCTTGCAGGATGCTTAAGGAACAGTAAAGAGCTGCCAGCATCCTCTCATTTTCTCCCCAGTAGGTTTTCTTTTCTGCAACTATGCACTTATTTACTAACTACAAGCCTACCAAAAATAGAGAAACAGTGAAAGCTTTCAGAACCTGATGTAAAAATCTCCACAAACAAAAGGTTCCCCCACTCACCCAAGCTGTCTCACATTAAAGGAAAGAATATATTCCCCATTTAGAAGCTCTGTATCTGAGAGGAGGGAACACTAAACATATACCTATTCAGAAGTACTTAGTGCCACATTCTTTCTGACAAACTAGACAGCCCAGTAGCCAAATACCTCAAAACAAAGTGAAAACTGATGCCGATTTCTTTAAGATAACGTTGCTGTTTTGAGGATTTTTGTCCCCTTATCCCCTGTAATTTCCAGTTTGCCTTTTTTGCTTTGCCAAATTTTATTTCATTATATTTCTTGGATCACCACAGACAACATTTTGTTTCTGCTTGATGTGGACACCCTCCAGATTTTTGTAGCTGTTTATTGTCCTAACTGTGCCTGTGAGCCTGTGCTTAGCTGAGAATCATCAATTCTCATTTGGAACATCTCTGATGCCTGCAATATCTGTTATTTTCCAATTCCAACATCAAACTATCTCTCTTTTTAGATAGCTACAGCATGTTCTCCCATCCAGAACACCAAGCACATATAACTATCTGTATTTCTAAACTCATTGTATCATCAGAAAAAGATTTGCCATAATTAAGGGTCTAAACCAAACATATCCCACTGAGAGCCTTCAAAGTTTATGGCCCATCCAGCCTTGTATCCTGCTCTGTGTAATTTGTGAGGTTCTGTGTTAGCATGACCATGGAAGTCTAGATTTGGCATGGGTAGACATTCCATTCACCCTTCAATCTAATTTATAATCTACACAATATTTTAAGTCTCAGATGACTGTGAAATAATAATCTACATACTGATCATCTCTCCAGTGTAATAATCTGAGTTGGAACCTGCTGCAATGATGACATTTCACAAGGAAATAGTTGAATGCCTTCTCTTCAATCTTCCTGTACATCAGAGATCTCAGGAGAGAAGTTCTGCACAGGCAGAAGGAGCTACAACCTTATTATATGAAGCTAAAGAGAAAGCACTATGTAACATTTTCTGTTTTCAAGCCTTTTATCCTTGAGAAATTATTTTTAATGTCCATGGCCAAATTATAATTTTGCTATAACCAAATCAGTGAAAATTGGTGAGTTTCTCATTATTTGATTAGAAGGTATGCAAAATATTTTTTTTTTCAACAAATTCAAGCCCTTTTTCTTGCTGACTGATGCGGAAGGAGGGTTTGGCTGGCAAAAATAATGCCTTAAACAAAAATAAAACTCTGGGTCTGTCTCACCTGCTGTGACATGGAATAGAACACCTGACTAATGAGCTAAGTACTCCACTGCTTGTGTGGGCTCTTCTGCAGGTATAAACAAGAACATGTTTTGGGCCCTAGGCAGAGAAATCTAAATTCAAGCTGGGTTTTCTAAGAGCTTAGTGTTACAACCCCCAAAACAGGTAAACAAAACAAACAGCAAAAATAAACCAAAACCAAATGGACAGCAACAGAGTATCAAAACAATAACCTAAAACTCAAGTCCTTTCAGAGGAAATGTGGCCAGGAGAAAGAAAGGAATTTTTCTTCATTCTGCACAGTTGGTGGGATGCTGAGATGTGAGCATAAAGGATAAGGAGCACCTGCAGTCTCTAAGCAGTACAGTAACCAGAATCAAAAGAAAAAACATTCTCAGCAATCCAGCTCCTTCCCAGTAAAAGAACTGGAGATCTCATTTGTCCTCTGTCTCACTCACCCCACTCTTACCTACCCAAAATGCCTTACAAAGCATTGTCACTCACTGACAAGCAGGCTGGAAATTATATTGTCCAGGAATAATAAGGTAACCCAAACAAAGGTGTTTGCTGTCAGGTGGATGAGCCTGACATGCAGCCTCCAGTAACACAGATCTCCATTGCCCTGCATTGGCAAGTACCCACTTGCCTATTGACCCAATCCAAGGCTTCTGGAGGGCCAAACATCTTCAGAAATCCAGCAGGATGAGGTTGGAGGGAGATTTGGGAAAGGAAAACACTTGTGCTTCTAGTACTTTCTTTTTCTCTCTCTAGTAATCGGTAGGCAATGGAGCATCCATCACCTCTTCACAGCCAGAAGAGTTTCTGTCTCAAAAGGGCAATCTTCCCAGATGGTCCCTTGCACATATCAAAGAAATACAAGTCACTGAAAAACCAAGCAAAGAATTCTTGCAGGGAGATGGGTGAACACCCTGAAGCAGAAGAAAAATATAAGGGTTTAATACCTCAAAAGTACTATCATTTTAATTCTGCTTCTAATCTAAATAATAATTGATGGTCTCTGTCTGATTTTCCTACTTGTTTTTGGGGCCTCCAAACTCTGGCAGTGACCTATCAATGGAAAATTGGGTTAGGATATCTTCAATAGTGGCACTGCTCAGCAAGCATCACAGCTCTACTCATCTCTCCTAAACAGATTTAAATAAAGATCAACACAGGGGAGGGCAAAGGTAAGACACAATTCGTCCCAGATCCTCAACACTATTTCATGTCTTTTACTTGCTGTCATCTCCTTTCTTCCAGGAAGGACAGCCCCACAGCTGAGTTCCTCAAATCTGATGCTTCTGCCGCCTGCACAAAGTGCTGGTGTTAGTACAGACAAGCCTATATATTACAGGAGCATGTGCAAATATTAGCAGGAATTCAACAAAATACTAATATTTTTGTGGAGTAGCTTGAGATAATACAGACATACACTGGCTCACATCAAACAGGAGTTGATGGACTTGCCTTTAGGTGAGCCTTACAAGTGTGTTACCACTCAATCATGAGAGCACTAGGAGTACTTTGTATGGTCTGTGAGGAATCACAGAGATACAAAGGATTCACAGGGGCACAGACCAGAACATATGTATAAAGAACAAGTCAATCTATCTGTTTTAAAATGTAAGGAGCACAAAAACATGCAGAGCATGAGGAATTAGGCACATGAACGCATCCTCAAAATAGTGGGAGCTATGCACCCAATAAGGATTACATGCTGAAAACCAACAAAACTCAATAATCCCATAAGTGCCCAGACATCATTCGGAGGAGAGGACACATTAACTCTGTAATATAACAAATGAACTGTAGCACTGCCATTGTCATAGAGGACAATATTTCATAAGACATTGATTTTTTTTTTTTAAAAACTCTTGTAGGAGCAAAACTCTCTTCCACACTCTTTCTCTATTTCTACATTGAAAGAAGTTGTGACATACAGATTATTGTCCAAGAGCTGCACCTTGTCCAAGGAGACTCTACCCCAATGCAGCACGGAAAATTTTTGATGTTGACATGACTTTTGACAGATTTACACCTCAAAAAAAGAAAAAAAAACCATAAAAAAACACCACAAGGACTGTTTCTAGAATCTAAATATTTTGGACACTTTTGAGGGAAAAGCTACTCAGATCACCTTAGGTGGCTTTGAAAAATATCACTTTTTTTTTTAATCTGCCATGGGAATGAACAGAAGTACTGCCCTGTTGCATACAAGCCTCAGCAATTAAGCAAAGGATCCCTACTGGGTTAGTACAGTTTCTTTCTTCCAGAATAATCCAGCTGAGGACAACAACACAAATATTATATTAAACTAAAGTAGGAAAAAAATAAAGAAGCAAACAAACAAAAGCTCCAAACAAAACAATAAAACCCAAGCACTATAAAAAGTTAAATGAATGAAAGGGAAGAAAAAAACCAAAACCCAACAACAGACAAAAAATATTTTCCAAAGGCAATGTTTTTTATATGTAAAAAAGCTATTTCCTAGCACTGATATAAAAAAAAAATCCATCAGGTCTGATAGTACATTTGATTAAAGACATAAAAGGAAATCAAGCAAGGGTTTTTGCTAACCATAGCTCGCAATTCCCTACCTGAGCTCTCCATCTGTCATTGGAGTTCAGTACTGCAAACATGGGCAGAGACAGGTATGTGTATTGTAAAACTCAGCCTTAAACCCTTCACTGGAAAGGACAGAGGGGTTTGCTTAGTAATAGGGAATAGATTACTGATGACATGACAAGTGCCAGCCTAAGCAAAGTGTTTTAAGTCAATGCACAGAAAATAATTACATTTCTATTTTGGTGAAGCACTTGAGCATGTGCCTATCTCTAAGTGGTGACATAAAAGCTTTGTTGAATAGCGATGAGCCTTCTTACATTCTGAGGATGAGACACACACTTAAGTTCTTGTCTGAATCAGCATCTACTTGAACAAATATAATCTCCTGAATTTCCTCTTATTATTTACACACAGAAAACTTGCAAGGACGAAAGAGTACTGATAGATGATAAATCCACTCTCTCCACTACATCAGTGGGGCTTTTTGCCCTCACGATTAACTTTCTTTTCTCTCTGAACCCATGTGTACTCAAGAAATACAGATATGCACTTCAGGGTACTTCTTGGAAGAAAAATAAGTGCCATAAGATGCTTCAGAAATTGCCCACAGTGGGACACTCTACCAATGATATGGCCTGAAAATGAGGAAATTATGGCTACACTATCAGTAGAGGACCCATTTACAGAAACAAGAGATCCTCATGTACATCAACCCAGACTAGTTAGCATTAAAAATCAATGAATTAAAAGTGGAAGGTTTTAAAAATGTGATTATTTGAAGGCAACCAATAGGAATCAGCTGGCAAAGGAAAGTGGGGAGTAGTGCTTCTCTCCAAGTCCATCTCACCTCTGAAGCAAGAGCTCCCAAACATTTACAGGTAAGTGGTCACCATCTAAGACAGTAGGTAGCATCTCTACAGACCACCACTCTATGCTGGGGTACAGCATAAACTTCTCCTGTAAGTTGTCTGTTGCAGAGAAAAACAAACTAAATCTCAAATACTAGAGGTCTTAGGATATTAGAACTAAAATATTCTGCAATTTTTACTTGTTTTACATAAAAAAAATCTGACTCATAAATATTCCACATCCAACACATGGTCATTCTACATCAGCCATCACCTGGACAGATGAAAACTTCCCAAAATATGTGAATTAACCATTGCTTAGAGTCAGATATCGGTATCTTGTTGCATGCAGGTGTAAAAGTGAAACTTAGTAATCTAAGTGTAATGGTTGTAAACATGTCCTTTCGTCAAGACTAAAAATGTCAGTCCTACTCACCCTAGAGAAGCAAAAAAATGCAAATTATAGTTAAGTTAAAATATCTAGACAATTTAAAAGAACTAGGAGATATCCCCAAAAGTCACAATCCATCTGTTCTGAATGAAAATCACTTGGACTAAGAAGTCACTTTTAGAGACAAGAAAAATCTGTCGATACACATATATTCACACGAGGAAGATGACAGCATTATAACACTGAATATGAATTAAAGGCTAGAAAGAACAGAAATTTTATGTAGCAAGTAACAGACATAAGATTACCTCTCTGACTAGCACTCAACAATTTTTTAATCACGAGAACACAAATGATCTCAGTAATAGAGCTTATGGATTACAAGTTATGTATGATAATATAAAAAAGGACACAAATTTTAAACATTTTTCTCCTGAATATTGTGAAGGGATAGTGAAAAGTATTTGCATCCCTTAAAGATAACAAAATACTTCTGCATCATTTTCAGTTATTGCTGAAATGTAAATGCTAGTTTAACATTTAAAAAATAAAGTTCTCAGGAAAGCAAAACAAATGAAACCACAAAATGTATGCAATCATACAAAAAAAAAGCTGGCTGAGAAGTAACCTGGACCACTGAAGTAGATTTTCAGTAGCTTCTGGAGGCCAAAAATGTTTTACAGTACAAGAAAATAAAGCAGTGATGGAACAATACTTCACAAAGGCAAATGGGCTGACTAGTTTAACATCAGCAATCAGTAGACCTGGCACCAATCCCAACAAAATAATGAAATGACTAATTTATGGCACTGTTAGGTATTAAAAGGAATGCAGTGTAATCAAAGACAATGAACATGGGCTTATGAATTCTAAATCTTGCTTTCAAATGAGCTTTTGCTGATAGGTGGGTAAACTTGTTAACATAATAGATTTCTGTAAAGGATTAGATTTGACCTTAATTAATGAATTATAATTATGCAGGATTGGCATGTCATGCATTACACAAATTCAAATCTCCCAAAGTAATATATCTTAAAATGTTGTTTTAAATGTGGGCCACGGTTGAACAGCAGCATTTCTGGAGATGTGCTCTGAGACCTAACTGTAGAGTAAGGCCCAGCGCTCAGAAGATCAGGTGATGTACGGAAAGCATAGGAACAAGGAAGTAAGGCATAGAATACTGTAAAAGGCAAAGCTATAAGCGTCACGTAGAATAATACCTTATAAGGCAAAAGTCGCTAACTCACCCCCTGATTGGGCCAACACGCTCCGTTCCGCATTGCTAAAGGTATATAATGCTTGCTGTGTGCACAATAAATGCTATTTGATCATCCACCGTATTGGTGCCTGTGGTCTCTAGCCCTATGCCAGGGGGATGGCTTAGCTCCGCAAGTCTTGGCTGAAGCAACACAGCAACAAGTGGTGACCCTGATGTGATCCAGGCGAGATCTGCTCGGAAGGCAGAGGTGTAGCTCGAGCATGGAGGTAACAATTAAGGTACTGAAAACCTTGGCAAAGGAAGATTTGTATCAAATCTGGCAGCGTTAAGGCATGCCTGGAATCTTTGATCCACAGTGGGGCGATCACTCACCCTGCCCAGATATTTAATTCACAAAATTGGCCGCAACTTAAACAAACTCTGGTCGAGAAGGCGTTGGCCGGAAAGCCAGAGGCCCTCGTTACTCTGGGGAAGTTACTGGCCTTATTGCAGCTAGCTCGGGAAGATCGGGAGGCCTGGGGAACAGCGCAGCTGTATTTGCAGGGAGCCACTGTTGACACTGCGCCTCATACCGTGACCACAGCAGTGCAGACCTACGAGTCTGACAAAGAGAATGGGGTGGAGGATGGGCTCGCGGCAGAGCAGTCTGAGGTACGGGCATTCCCCATTACTGAGCCTGGAAAGGATCCCCTCGCACCGGGCGCACAGGGAGGGGCCACGCGAACAGGGCCCTCCACGCCGCCAGCATATCCATGGGGAGAGCTAGAAGAGACTATAGCTCATTTTCACAAAGAATATCAGGGGGGAGGCGCCTCGGATAGGGGCGACGAACCTATACACAATTAACCAAAAAACCCACCGAACTGAGTGGATCCCCTGGATGCTCTCCCTGGGTCGGAAATGAGACCTGTACCTGACCCCACCCTGGATCCCTCGGATGCGCTTTCAGGCGCGGCACCGAGACACTTGAGGGGCGGTGACTTGGAGCCACTTGGGGCGTGTAGGGGGGAAAACCGTGCCCAAAGATCACAGGAAGCTAGGATGAGGAGCGCGAGACCTCCACAAAGTTCAGGTACCGGGGAAAAGAGGTAAAAAAACCCGGGGGAACTTACAGAGGAACTTGCCAAGGCAATGCGTGTGCTGCGGGCACAAACAAAGATACAGGGACGCATCTTGCAGCAGGTGGGTGAACCCCCGGTGGCGCAACCAAACTGGAACTTGATCGCGAGGGATTGTGTACTAAGTGGTGTAACCTTAGAAGCCCTGCCCACAGCCCCGCCTCTACAGGCGTTCCCTGTCCAGGTTGGGCCACAAGGAGGAAACATATGGACGCCCTTAGACGCTAAGTTGGTCCAAACACTTAATAAAGCAATAAAAGAGGAAGGTTTGGCGAGTGAAACCACAGCTACGCTGCTTGACTCCACCCACATCCAACCACTAACCCCTGCCGATGCTAGGCAACTGGCGAAGGCAGTGCTAACCAGCCCACTATTCCTTCTTTGGAAGGAGGTGTGGTACCATGATTTGCAAGCCCACATACAGGCTGCAGCAGTAGACTCCAATCACTCCGTACAGCAGTCCACCTTTGAGAGGCTGGCTGGGAAGGGGCAAATGGTCACTGCAGCACAACAGGTAGGAGGACTCAGAGGCCGAGAGCTTCAAGCAGCCATTGAGGCCTCTAAGCAGGCATACCATGCCATTGCGAAACTTGGGAAAACAGTCAAACCATGGTCGATAAAACGATAAAGCAAAAGATTAACAAGCCCTTTTTGGATTTTTGTGGTAGGCTACAGGCTGCCATTGAGATGTCAGGCCTACCTGAAGCCACCAAGGGACCTGTTCTATTAGATTGCATTCGTCAACAGGCTAATCCGCAGACAAGGGAGATTGTGAATACATTACCAGAAAGGGCTTCCCTTACGGAAGTCATCAAACGAGTAATAGCAACCGAAAGCCATGCCGGGCAAATCGCGCAGGCAGTGTTAGCAGTGGTAGGACCAAGCCGTGATATAATCTGTCACAAGTGTGGACAACATGGGCATGTTAAGGCCACCTGCAGAAAGGGTAGTGAGAAACCTCAAGGACCTTGCTGGAACTGTGGTAAGCAAGGCCATGTAGGTAGGCAGTAAACCGTAAACCGCAGTCAAGAAACCAACTTAGGGGCCCAAGATACAAGGGTTCAGGCCCCCAAGCAGACAATTGTCTACCTCCCCTGTCGAAGGTACTCACCCAAACCGGACCCCAGGATATGACCCCAGCGTGGCCTTGGTCTTAGACACAGACAGGCGTCCTGTCATCCCTGTAGAAATTATGCCAGTGGGAGAAGGACACCCGAGCATACTGCTAATCTCGATGCTTATAGACACTGGAGCAGACGTCACCGAGGTCCCCTGGAGGGCTTGGCCAGCGTCATGGCGGAGCCAGCCAGGGGGGCAAGTCACCAGGGTAGGAGGGGATACCAACATTCTTGTAAGTTCACGGCCAATGATGATTGTAATAAAAGATGAAACACAGGGAAAACAACTGGTTGCCACGGTGACCCCTGTTATCACCAGGATAAACCAGGCTCTAATGGGCCGGGACGCGCTCAGTTAAATGAGAATCACAATACAGGATTTTTAGTGGGGGACACTGCTCAACCTGATCCGCAACAAGATAGAATTACTTGGCTGACAAATGCTTTGGTGGAACTTTTGGCTTTTTGGCTTTGGGTGGAACAGTGGCCCCTCACGCAAGAGAAATTACAAGCAGCCAAAGAAATTGTGAAGGTAGAAGCTCAGAGTGGTCATCTTGAGCCTTCTACTAGTCCATGGAACACCCTGATATTTGTGATTCAAAAGAAAAACAAAAACAAATGGAGGCTACTCCATGACCTAAGAGCTGTGAATGCAGAGATGGAAGCGATGGGACCTCTGCAAACCAGTCTGCCGCTTGCCTCTGCTATCCCCCAGAACTGGCACATAATAGTAATTGACATTAGAGATTGTTTTTTCAGTATTCCTCTTGCTCCAGAAGATCGGAAAAGGTTTGCTTTTACACTACCGGCAATCAATCTAGAGGAGCCAGCAACACGCTGGCAATGGACGGTTCTGCCACAAGGTATGAAAAATTCACCTACGATGTGCCAGTGCTATGTGGCCAAGGCACTGGAAGGTGTCAGGGAAAAGTGGAGTAAAACAAAGATCTTGCACTACATGGACGATATGGCTGCAGAGACATAGCCATCCTGGACTCTTTATTCCAACAGGTGCAGGCTAATTTATATCAATATGGATTGAACGTAGCAGAGGAAAAGATTCAAAGGGGAAGTACACTTAAATACCTGGGAACAGAAATCAAGGGAGAACAAATCATTGCCCAAACTATCTTAATAAACTCAGAAGTTAGGACACTCAACGATGTCCAAAAATTGGTGGGGGCAATCCAATGGTTGCGAATCTTTGTCCCGATTCCCAACAACCGAATGGAACCCTTTTATGATTTATTAAAGGGTAACCAGATCTGGGAGAAATGTACTATTACAGGGGAGGCGTGAAAGGCGTTGGTAGAAATCCAAGACAGAACAGAGAAATTTGCTCTTACGCGCATACAACCAGACAAGAACATCATTTTAGCCTGGGCTTTTACCAAAAGAGGCTGTTTTGGAATGCTGGGGCAAGACAGAAAAGAGGAATTATGTCCTCTGTTATGGGCGTATTCTTCAAAAGGAAACAACAGTTTTGTGAGGTGGAGCAAGGTTGC
>VZRX01015111.1:0-20073 GCA_013398075.1 Notiomystis cincta
AGGCCGGTGGGGGCGAGCGGAGGCGGCGAGCGGCGGGGCGGGCAGGTGGCCGGCGCCGCAGGCGGCAGCACGGGCAGAGCTGGGTACCAGGCTGGCAATCAATAATGCAGAGAGCCGGTCACATGGCCTTGCTGGCTGTCGCAGGATTTCTCTCTCCCCCCCAGAGTCTGGTTACTTCCAGAGATCAAGTTCCAGCCTCTCTGCTGGTGAATTATTAAACTCCATCAGTGCTCCCTTTGTACCACCTCTGTGTCTTCCTGCTGTCCTTCCTTGCTGGTGACAGGCTCTTTCCATCCAGCTGGCTGTGCAGAAGCAGGGTCCTCCAGGCCAGAACTGCTGTACTCTCTTTTGCTCCTTGCTTCTCTGTGGGAGGGTGAATAGGCTCCAGAGATGGATCTGTCCTACAGATCCACCATCTCCATCTATAAGGTGAGTGTTGGCATCAAAGGCTGCTCCTGTCTGCGATGGGAGATGTGTGGGTGGGAGAGGAGTGTTTTCTGCCAAAGGCTCCCTTGGGTGCACAGCTGAGGGCTGAATCCATTCCCAGGCTGAGCTGCAGTGGCTCCTGTCTGCTGTGTTTGGGAGCAGATAGCTGGCAGGAGGAAAGGGTGGTGTGGGTCCTAAAGGCAGATTTGGGAAGAAATTGGGCAGCCAGGGTGGTTTGGACACAGCATTGAAGAGTGACACACCTTGGTTGCTGGTAGGAAGAAGTTCAATCAGCCCTGATCTCATAAATGCTTCCCTACACACATCAGTGCTGAACCAGGGTGGGAGGGCTGACAGAAGTGGGGAATTGCTTGTTCCAGTCTCTGGTCTTCTCTGTAGTCAATGGACACCTTTGATAAATGCAAATAAAAGCAGAGAAGCTGGTTGCCCATCCCTTCTCTTACTAAGCTGCTGAGTCTGGCAGTGCACCACATCCTGGCCAGGAAAGGGTTGTGTTCCTGCCTGGAGAATAAGCAGTGACCCTCTGGCTGGCTGTGGGCTGAGGGAAAATCTGCTCAGGTCCCCTTGCAGTTACTCCCCTGCCTGCAGTGGGTGTGGGCCCCTGGGAGAAAGCCATCTGCCCTCATCTGTGGGCTGGCTGCTCTCCTGGCTGGCTGGAGAGGGCTAAGGGCAGCTGAAGTTGCCAGCCAGCCCCGAGGCAGGGAGCTGGCTGTGCATGGCTGTACATTGCCTCCCTTCCAGTGCTCCAGAGGGGGCTCTCAGCCAGCCAAACCCCAGCACAGGGGCCTTGACCTGCTGAGGTCTCTGGGCATGAGGAAGAATGGCATTAATGTGCTTCTGCCTGGCCACAGAGCATCCTGGAGCAGTTCAACCCTGCGCTGGAGAACCTGGTGTACCTGGGCAACAACTACCTGCGTGCCTTCCATGGTGAGTGGTCCCACACAGCCAGGGCTCCAGACCACCCTGTGCCATCACCCAGGGCAAAGTTGCTGGTCTGGCACCTCTGACATATCCTGAGCTGCTCTTAAGCACTCTTCAGCTCCAGGACCCACTGCTGATGGGGAGAGATGGGGTGCCTATAGGGCAGGTACCAGGGGGTGGCTGTTCTGTGTGCTGCTTACTGGAGCTGGTGATGGTGGGAAGGCAGGCCAGACCCTTACTACCCCTCTCATCTGCCCACAGCATTATCCAAAGCAGCTGAAGTGTATTTTAAGGCAATTGAGAAGATTGGGGAGCAAGCACTGCAGAGTTCCACGTCACACATGCTGGGTAAGGCTCTCCTGCACATCATCTTCTGTCCTGTGGTGAGCCACAGTTACGTTTTTTTGACCTTCTCTCTTAGTTGGTCCATTTCCAGATACTGGGGCAAGAAAGGCAGCTCCTCTGAATGGTGTCTCTCTGTACCAGGCCCTGCCCAGGTGGTGAGAGAAAAATTTATTGTGTGCCCTTGAATATTTCTCACAGCCCTAGCACTCTTCTCTGTATCTCTCTGAGATCAGTGAATGAGGGTGGACGTCCAGGGATGGAGAAACCAGTCCCTGTTGAGGCATCTTGCCCCAAGAGATGAAATTTTCACCATGGAGGAAGCATTTTTCTCCTCCTTGGAGGTGTGAGGGAAAAGCCTGGGAGCATGCACTGACAACAACTGATGTGGTCTTGTCCTCCTGAGCCTGCAGCTGGGTGGAATGGCAGCTTGGGGCTGAGGGACTCACACTCAGCAGTGTAAATAACTCTGCAGCCTGGTGGCAACTGCTGAAAATGTGGTCAGCAAACTGCTCCACTGCTAAACATTCTAGCAAAAAGCTTCCAGCAGATGTGTCCCTTCTGCAGACTCTTTTTGTCATCTGCACCTCCCAGCTAGCTCCCCTGCTCCCTGTCATCAGTCTCTTCCTTTCCTGGTTTCATACTACCACCACTGGTGAAGCAGGACCATGCACAGCATGGAAGCAGGTTGGAGCTGCCTTCCCACTGAACAGCCAGAGCTGTCCACTGCAGCTGGGGAGCCACTGGGGTTGGAAATGGGGCCTGGGGGTGCTGTGGCAGAGCAGACACCCAGCACCCAGAGCCCATGGCAGAGGCAAGGCTGCCTGCTGACACCGGGGGCTGTAGCAGAGCACTGGTCCGGCCACCACGTGGGCTGGAGTAACCCTGCATTGGCAGGACCTGGAAAGAAGGTTACCTGGGTGCAGGGAGCAGTGCTTTGTGATATCTCTAGGACTTTCACAGCCCTGTATCACCAGCCTGAGCTGCACACTGCTGGTCTGCCTCCTTGGGCGCACGAGGAAATGGCCATGGGACTTTTTCACCTTCTCCTGTCTTTCTCCCCTGAAGGTGAAATTCTGATGCAGATGTCTGACACGCAGAGACTGCTGAGCTCTGATTTGGAAGTTGTGGTGAGTGGTTTTCCCAAGTGATTTCCTTAAATACAGCTTATCAGCATTTATCATATTCAGCCTATCAGCTGCCCTCACACACACCTGCACACACACCTGCTGCACGTGGCAGAGGAGGGTTGCAGGGCTGGCATGCCCACAGCCTGGCTGGGAGGCACTTGCTCAGCACCTTTTATGAGCCACCCCTTATCAGTGCATGCAACATCCCATATGGTGAAGGGATAAAGGTGATGGCTCCTTTGCCTCTTACAGGCTCAGACCTTCCACGTGGACCTGCTGCAGCACATGGAGAAGAACAGCAAAATGGATGTGCAGTTCATCAGTGTAAGTGATGAACCCCCTTCTCCTCCTCAGCTCTCCTTGTTTCCCTTTCCTCTTCATCCAAGGGATTTTGCTTGAACGCTTGAGGTGTTTCCTTGATTCTTCTCAGCAGGAGATAGGGGATCTTATCTTCTCCCATCATGGAACAAGCTCCCCTTTGTTCAGCTGATAATGGAGAGCTAAGAGGGCAGGTGGCTATTCCTTGTGCAGTGGGACTTCTCAAAAGCTTCAGCAGGGCTGAGAGACTCAGTATTCCAAAAGCAGAATTCCCAGCTTCCCCAGACCACAGGCTCTGCTTGTCTGTGGGCCTTGTGCTGCCATGGCCCAGCTGGCCATGCTGGTGGTAGTGCCACAGAGGGAGACAGAGGCCTGGGGACTTGCTCCCAGTGCTGAGGCAGCTGGGTGCCAGTCTTTACTCCTGGATCTGGAGGTTCATCAGCACTCTGGGGCCATTTAAAATGAAAAGAAAGGTAAAGAAAGACATTTATAAGAGGTCCAGGTGAAGCCTGATTGCAGGTGGACTCAGATGCCCAACCACCCATCAGAGCAGGACCCTTGCTGCCTCACAGTGTGGCTGGGTCTCTGTTTCCTTACTGAGCCTGCTTTCTCCCTGGCAGGAGAGCCAGAAGCAGTATGAGCTGGAGTACCAGCGAAGAGCCACCAACCTGGATAACTGCATGGCAGAGCTGTGGAGAATGGAGAGGGCTCGTGACAAAAATGCCCGGGAGATGAAGGTAAGCAGTGATTGCCGGAAGGGGAGCTGGAAATAAGAACTGGATGATTTCTTGGGAGCCAGGGCTGATTTCTCAGCAGCCTTAGCCAAGGGGTTGCCCTGATGTTCAAAAGGCAGCAGGCTTATCTGGAAAGTAGGAAACTCCTGCTCTATGGGGTGCTACTGACCTGTGGTACTCACCCCTGCCAAGCCCTTTCCTCATTTAGGAAGCCTCAGCAAGCAAGGACTTAATCCCTGGCACTCTGCTCTAGCTCCTCTCTGCTGCTCCAGCACTGCAAGTGGACTGGGTAGCTGATAGACACGATGACCTCTTTCAACCCTTCCCCTGAGCCCTCTCTGCTGGATTTCCACTGATCCCTGCCTCCCTTTTCCCTGTGGCACAGGAGAACGTGATCCGACTGCGCTCGGAGATGCAGGCGTTCGTCTCTGAGAGCCAGAGGGAGGCCGAGCTGGAGGAGAAACGCCGCTACCGCTTCCTGGCCGAAAAGCACCAGATGCTCTACAACACCCTCCTCCAGTTTTACAGCAGGGTAACATGCTGGGGGGCAGAGCTGGGGCAGCAGGCAGCAGGGCTGGAGGGGGACCATGCAGGCAGGAGGTAGCCAGGGCTGAGCCATCCCTTAGGTGAAGGACGCATCTGTGCGTGGAGTGGGCAGGAAACTGTTTTGTTTCGTTCTGTGAGGTTCAGGCCAGCTGTACTAGGCTGGGAAAACATGTCTGGGGCTCAGGATGGTGCTGACATGGGGTTATTTGGGTGTGTGAGTGATGGAGGAGGGAAGGGTGCTGTAGGTGTTTATAGCAGGGTCTTTGGGACCATGGGATCTCTGCTGGAAGGTGCCATCCTGGAGATTCCAGCCTAAAGGGAGCTGTTTGGCCATTCCCACAAGCTTAATTGTGGGAGGACCTGGTCTGTGATGCACATGTAATCCCTGGGCTTCCCCTGTAGCTGGTCTGCCCTGTCTACCATGGCCTCTTTTCTCTTTCTCCCCAGGCTCGGGGCATGATCCAGACCAAGGCACCGCGGTGGAAGGAGCAGCTGGAAGCCAGCCGCAACCCCTCCAACAGCCACTCTCAGGGCCTGCTCTCAGCCTCCCACAGCCAGGGGTATCCCTCAGGACGGCTCACACCCACCCACCTCGACATGGTGAGGAGCCCACAGACAGCTCAACCTTTTTGGGTAAAGCACTGGAACAGGTTGCCCAGAGAGGTGGGGGATGCCCTGTCCCTGGAAACATTCAAGGTCAGGTTGAGCTCTGAGCAATCTGATCTAGTTGAAGATGTCCCTGCTCATTGCAGCCCCTTGGACTAGATGGCCTTTAAATGTCCCTTCCAACACCAAGTATTCAATGGTTCTGTGGTGGTGAGGCTGCAGGGCGAGGTCAGTCCTTGGCAACCATGCTGCTTGTTCAGCTCCAGTGGCTTTTCCTGGCCAAGAGGAAGAATAACCTGTGTGGGGGCTGCAATGGAGGAATGGGCTGAGTTTGGCTAAGAGGGACTGCATATCTCTCAGAGCATCTCCAGCCTTCGTGGATGTGTGTTCAGCCTCCTTTCTTTTCAACAGCCCCAGAGACCCCTTGGGGACTTTGCTTCTTCTGTGACTGGGAGTAGATCCAGCATCTTCTCCCCGGACCCTCCAGAAAGGAGAATGTCTCCTCAGCCAGAGTCTCCCAGGCGGCCCCTGCGGAGGACACCATCAGCAGCCAGTATGAGCCATATCTGGGAGCAATGCTGGGGGAGACACAGGGGCTGGAGCTCTCTGGGAAGAGGGTTGGGTTTGGGAAGGCACCACCACTCTGTCAGACTACCTAGACCTCAGCTGCTTTCCTGGGCATGGTGAGAGGACAGTGCCTGTGGGAGCAGTAGAGGGCAAGGCTGAAGTAGAAGGTGAGCTTAGCATTCAGGGCAGAGTCCAAGGCCAGACTGCGAGGTGGGGAACCTACAAATGTGCAATTTTCAAGGCTCCTTGTACTACAAGATCTTGCTAGAGTTCCCATTTTAGTAAAGCACCTTCTGTCATACTACCAGATTAAATATTAGCCTGCCCTATGAAACCCAGCCACTTACCCCATGACACACCTGCTTTTCCTTCCTGAGAAATTTCAGCTTAAAGATTTTATAAGAAGTAAGAAAAGGGAGAGAGAGAAATTACTCAAATAACCAGTAGCTCTAGCAGGTCAGGAAGAGGACTGTCAGGCAGGGAGGGCTTGCAGTGCCTATACTCTGAGGCATTTGGCCAAAGACACAGTGCAAAACAAGTGGGTTTGGCTTGAGCTGATTGTCTCCTGTAGGATGCTTACCCTGCTTTTGCCATGCTATGCTTTGCTCTCTCCCTTTTCTCTCCCTGGAAGGCCATCTGCTCCTCCACTAGAGTAATTCCTTGCCTGGGGAAGCACTGGTGCCTTTGAGGCAGTGTGGGTCTCGCAGGAGGATGCCCGACTCCAGCCAGACCCTCGGGATGCCTCCCCGCAGGTCTGCTCCCTGCGGGCCGCACGTCCCGCTCGGGCTCCCTCGGCGAGGGCAGCGAGGGCAGGAGGAGGAGCGGCAGCAGCCGCGTTCAGGCCATCGTGCCGCACGCTGCGGGCGCCAACCGCACCCTGCTGCGCTTTGAGCCCGGCGATGTCATCGCAGTGCTGATGCCCGAGGCGCAGAACGGATGGCTCTACGGCAAACTGGAGGGATCAGCCACGTAAGGCACTCGCTCCCCTGCTGGACATTGCCCACATGCTGGCTGGAGCTGGGAGGGTTAAACCCAAAATTATCACACACACACACACACACACACACCCACACCCTCTCCTGGTGTGGCCAGGGCATTGTGTCCCATCCACCGTGGGACAATGCTGTGTCCTCGGTGATGGGGGCTCTCTGTGCCCCCATGAGTGTGGGGCTGGTGTGGATGGGCTGCCTGAGAAGCCTCCAGGGGCTTTGGGTGGAAGAGCCAGGGATGCAGTGCCCCCCTCCTGGCTTGCATGACTGAGTGACTCCTGTCATGGGATCCAGCTCAGGGCCATGGACTGCTGGAGTTACCTGAGAGGCCTGGCATTTCTTAGCTCACTCTGCAACTGCTGTCACAGCCTCCAGCACAGGCAGGGCATGGAAACTGCTGCACCCAGCACTTACTGAATTACTCCCTGTGGCACTGCTGGCCAACATCTGCGTGTAAAGCCTGCCCCGTTCCACACAGGATGTGCTCTGCAGGAATGCTCAGAGATGTGAGATGAACAAAAGCAGTGCCTCTCTTTGGGTGCTTGTTTCTGGAGTGGAGCTGCTGTAAAATCCCTGCACAAGTTTTCCACAGCTCCCTTGCGATTGCAGTTGGCTGGAGTGTCTCTTGTGGATTGCATAAACATTACTCCCAGGAGCACAGGTTTTGCACAGTCCTTGAGATAAGAGAGTCGTGCTCCAAGCTCAAGGTCTGTCCCACGATAAGCCCTGTGCCCCACCTGTGGGTGAAAGGAGTACAGGAGCCCTGTCACACGTCTTAGTGGCAAATGTGGCTTGCTTGATGTGTGGGATGGGTGCAGATCAGAAGTGTTGGGCAACTGGATCTGAAGAACCACAAACCATGGTCACCTGGACCTGATTTGTCTCTGCTCCTGTGCCCTAGGTGTGGCTGGTTCCCTGAAGCTTATGTCAAGCCTTTGGAGAATACAAGGGAGATGGAGGAGCCTGACACCAGGTAACAGGAGGGCAATTGGCCAGGCAGGAGCTCCTGTGCACCACTAATGCCAGTGGGGTCACTGTTTAGTGTGTCCCACGGAGAGCTGCAGGGCTCCCACGCTGGAGAACCTGCCAAGAGCCTCGCTGTGCCCTGGCATCTCACAGGCTTCCCTTGATGGCTCCCATAACCTGTGCAATGTCATCTCAGAGGTCCTTGCAACCAAACCAGTCCAAGACATGTGTTTTTCCCCCAGAGACATCCCCTGTTGTGGCTAGCACCTTGTGCTGCTCCCTGGTCCTTGCTCTTTGACTCCCACCTCACTGTCTCCTCCTGCTCAGGTCCTTCCCCCTGCGAAGCAGTCACAGTATGGATGACATCCTGGACCGTCCCAGCACTCCATCCTCTAGCAATTACTGGCCTGCTGCTGCCCAGCCCAACCTGCAGAACCCACCCCCCCTCTCAGTGGGTGCCAGCAGTCACCAGAGTGGGGTGGTCACCTCAGTCAATTCCGTCTCCAAGGTGAGTGCAGGAGCAGTGCCTGGTGGGTGTGTGTGAACTGGGCTGCATCTGACTTTCATCCTCCATGGCACACGTTTTCTGCTTGGGCCAGCAGAGACAGAAAATCACCTTTCCCATGCTGGTGAAGGGACCTGCTGCCTCCCTGAGTGAAGGGATCTTGTTAGCACCAGTCTTTCTCACCCAGCCTGTTCACATGCCACCTTGTCTGATGACCCCTGCCAGTCTTCCTGTGGTGTGCAGATCCTCGGTGCCTGGCTTTGCTCCCCCAAGGGACTGCTTTCCTGCCCCTGCCCTTCTCATCTCTCTCTCTTTTTGCTCACCAGGCACCCTTCAGTTCAGTCCTTTTCTCCATGACCTCCCAGCCTGATTTCTGGTGGCTCCAGGGCAGCACTTCTTTCTGCTAATAGTAGGACCATGGAGTGACCAGGCTGGCCTGGGAGTGGGTGACCAGCTAACAGAGATGCCATCCTTCTTCTCCCTTCAGAGAATGGAGAGGAGTTTCACAGTGTTCTTCTAAATTCAGATGAGGGTTGGCTTAAAGTCACAGCTGGGATAGGGAAAAGCTGGGAGCAAAGGCTGAGGACACAGCTATTTTTGAGAGCCTTAGAGCTAGTTGTGTCCAACCCATAGCTTATGGATTGCATACTGAGAAGGAAGTCCTTCACTTACCATTGCTTCCAGCAGTGGGAAATTGACTGGGGAGAACAAAGTTAAAGGTGAGGACCTGGGAGAGGGAGGAACAGTGCTGCCTGTGGGGCATTACTTGCTCAGTCTCACAGAGGGCTGGAAAATATTGCCCACGGTCACTGGATCCAGGCCAGTGCAAGGTTGCAAGCAATTGGGTGCCTCAAAGAAAGGAAAACTGCAACATTTAATTGCTCTTTTTTCCCCTTTATGTCCTGCTCTGTGGTGTCAGGCTGCACAACACAGGGGAACAGCCTCTGCAGCCTTTGTGTCCCTCTGGGTCACTGGTTTTCACCCAGTCCCAGGGCTAGGGTAGGGATAGACCTGGGATTGAGTCATGAATTGTAGGCAGCATTTGGAGCAGCATGGCAGAGTGTGGAACCTCATTAGAAAGGAGGGAAAGACTAATTTGGAAAGACTCAGCCTTGCTTTAAATATATGCCCAAGGCATCCCCCAGCTGAGCCACAAGCAAATGGCTGTGACTTCCCAACTGGATCACAGCCACATGTGGCTTTCTTGCCTGCCACCAGAGTACTTCAGCAGGTCAGTTGTCACTGATCCTTCCCTGTCTACTGGCCAGTAATAAGGGCCACAGGGTCTATGTCCAGCTTTGTCCATCAGCTTTGTCCACTTTGAAGTGATATGTGGTGTAGGGGAGGTGGGAACAGCTCTGGAGTTCCCCATGCCTGCAGGAAGCATGTGAGGGCACGGATGACAGACTTTTTGCCAGGGTGTGTGGGCAATGTGAGGGGGCATCTCTGGCTGTGCTGGAGGGTGAAATGTAGCTCAGACTGTCACTGTTTGCTGTGCTCTTCAGACATGACACTTTGGGGATCTGAGTCATCTCCTTTCTTCCCCACAACAAAGGAGGATATCCTAGGGGAGTAAGGAACCTGCCACATAGGGACAACCCACACACACACCCCCCAGAATTCAGGGTATTATCTACAGTGGGGAATTTGTGGACTTTTGCAAAGCTTGTAATGAATAAAGAGTTAGAGCCCTGTTAAGAGGACTTGGGCTCCTAACTCACCTAAGTGTTTTGTGAAATCTTCCTCCCATGTGTGCAGTGTCTCCTGCCCCACTTTTCTCTTTCCATTCCCCACTCCAGATTTCTCACTGCTGCTTTTCTTTTCACTGCAGAAATCAGGAGTATTTGACCAGCCCCCTGAACTCTTCCCACGGTGAGTAAGACTTGGAACTTCACTCTGGAATCATCTGATGGGGGCAGTTATTACAATGCTGTTATTATTTAATCTTTTGGATTATCAAATGTGGGAGGAGCATGGAAGTTTCTGAGGAAAAGCAATGCACAGCCGACCTTTGAGGACAGGAGGCAGAGGTGGTCCATTCTGGCCTCTGCTGGCTGGGAAGGTCCTATCCTGACTCTGATAAAATGAGGCAGGACCTGAGCACCCTGAACACATGTCCAGACCCGCAAGCTCCGTCCCATGCATTGTGGAAGGCTCACAATAGCAGCTC
The DNA here is from genome assembly GCA_013398075.1 of Notiomystis cincta. Taxonomy (NCBI): domain Eukaryota; kingdom Metazoa; phylum Chordata; class Aves; order Passeriformes; family Notiomystidae; genus Notiomystis; species Notiomystis cincta. Next base: position 10,242 of record VZRX01015111.1, read on the forward strand.
TCAGCCTGAGTGTGGAGCCACACGACTGTGCATCTCTGCCTGCTTGCAAAGGGCTGAGCCATAAGGGACATGGCTCTGAGTTCTGATGAGTCAGGTCTGTGGAGATGAGTCTTGCCATAAATCCCTGCTTTTCTTCCCCCTGCAGCTGGGTTGGTGTCTCCATGTTTTTGGTGTGGTGCTGTGGCCTTTTCCTGCTCCCTGACTCCTTGCTTGGAGGGTTGGTGTACACCCTACAAGGGTAGAGTGCTGTTGTGAGGGACAGCCATGTGCTAGTGTTCCTCCTTCATCCTATGGAGGAGGGAGGGTGAGAAGCCCTCAGGAGAGCCCGGGGGGAACCACATGGGAACATGCAGCAGAGTGTGCTCAGGATGGAGAAAACACACTCAGAAATGAGCTTTATCACACTCCTTGGCATGGAGGTGACTGTGCAACAGGACTAAGTGGCATTTGCTTGGTCACAGGGATGCCTGCATGGCATTTGCAGACTTTCTGATGGCTGCCCTTTTCCTTTTCCTTTTCCTTTTCCTTTCCCTTTCCAGAGGTACCAACCCCTTTGCCACAGTCAAGCTGCGCCCCACAGTCACCAACGACCGCTCGGCCCCCATCATCCGATGAGTCGGGGCTGTGGGAAGTGAAGAACTGCAGCAGAGGAGGAGGAGGAGGAGAAGTGATAATGCTGTGACCTCCAGCTGGGCAGTGCTACCACTCATGGAGTGAACTCTCTTCTCCCCTCCCATACCTCTGGGACAATGGGACCCATCCCACCTGGGTGTCTGCTGTGCTGTAGCCAGAAGCAGATCTCTGCTGCCCTTTCTGGTTGATCCCTGCTTCCCTCCCCTTGTGGTGTTACTGCACTTGAGTGGGAGGGAGAAGTCTGCTGTTTCTGGAGCTGGTGGCCTGGAAGAGGGGAGGATGCTGGAGGTGGAGGTAGGGCTGGCTAAGATCATCTGCAGCCAGGGCAGTGCTGTTGGGATGCTGAAGGTGAAGCTTTGCTATCCCTGCTGTGGGAAGAGAAGGACTCTCACCACACAGTTCCTTTGCTACCAGAAGATCAAACCCCAAAGTAGAAGGCTACAAGAAGGCTTCCAGTGATGTGGTCCAGCTGACAGGGTCTGATCTTGGCCCCTTTGACAACTGTGTCCATTTGTAGCAGCACCTGCCCCTTCTCACCCCAGGTGCAGCCCCTTACCTTGCTGGGCAGTGCTGGGGCAAGGCAGGGGCAGGTGAAACTGTCCAGCACCACTGCCCTGCTCCTTCATGCACTGTCCTGTGGAAAATATATGGGGTTTTTTAAAATAAAATGGTGAATGCATCTTCTGTGTCCATTTCAGTGGCTGTGACTCAGTCACAGGATACAGGGGGAGGAGAACAGGTGCTCCCCACCAGCACCAGGGCTGTGATGGCTGCCCATGGCTGTGGTGTTGGACACTGTAGTGTCAGGGGTCCAGATGGGGCAGCCACCAGCCCGGGGGTCTGGGGTGGCTGTGGAGGGCACCAGGAGGGCTGCACTGCCCACTGCTGGCTGCCCCCGAGTCCCCCTGTCTGTCCTGTGCTGGAGGGCAGCAAGGACCTGCAGCCCCTTTCTCCTCACCCACTGCTGGAACCTGTGCCCTGGGCACCCCAGGGCTGCTCAGTGCAGGGGGCAAACATTCCCCTAGGACCTGTGGGGGCCTCACCAAGCTGGGAGTACCCTCTGTGTGCTGGGGGAGCCCTCACGGGAGAGGCAGCGTGAGTGAGGGATGGAGCGCTAGCGATGGCCAGGGCTTAGCTGATTAGCCTTATTAATAGACATTAAACCCTGCCTGTGAGTGTGGCCAAGCCCCCACAGCCCCCCTGCTGCCCTGCAGCTGAGGGGCTTCAGGGCTTTACAGCCCAGGCCTTTCCCTCCCCAAAACACCACCTGGGCTCAGCCCCAGGCTCTTCTCTGGAAGTAAATGGGTTCCTCCACCTGCAGCCAGAGACTGGCTCGTCCCCAGTGCCTGCCAGCCTTCCTTCTGTGAGTCAGCCACTGGGGAGGTTGTTTTGGAGGGGAGTTATTGAGCTGCCTGGTGGGCAGGATCTGGTGGTTTGAGCCATGGTTGGCAGCGATTCCTCAGCTGCTCCACCTTATCTTACTTCTCTGCTGGGCACATGCCCTGCAAAACCACACCGCCGCTTCTCCACCGTGCCTGGCAGCTGAGGAAGCTCCAAAAGCAGCAGCTTCACCTGCCTTGCCCCTTACTGAAGCACAGGCACACGGTCTCCTCCTCCACTGCCTCACTCCCCAGCACCCCTGCTATCCCCAGCACCCCATACCCCTCACCCTCACCCTGCTTCTTCCTGTCTTGGTCCCTCTGACTGAATCTACCCCCACCAGCCTGCCCTGCTCTGCTGGGGAAAAAGCAAGGAGCCCCTGGGCAGCAGGATTACCGGGGGATTCGGGCTGTGGCAGGCAGCCACCTCATCCCCATTGGCTGGAAAAGCCTCTTAAAAGTGGAGAAGTGCTTTCTGCCCGCTCAGCACCCGCTGCTCTCTGCCGACCTGGAGCCATAAGCAGCTCCTGACCCACATCCACACTGGGAGTGCCGTGGGGCACTACTTGCACCCACAGGAGGCAAGGGGGTGCCCCACACAGGGTGTCCCCCCCAGATCTGCCACGGAGAGCTTGGCTGGGCATCACTGGAACTGGAGGGAAGCAAGCTGAGAGGGGGATTAGCTGTCTTGTGAGGACGTAGCTGCTCCGAAGGAAGGAGCGGACCACAAGGGACTGCTCGGCAGGTGCGAGATTCCTGCAGGTGTTGTGCTGTGCCCACCATGGAGAAAAGATCCAGCAGGACCATCTAACCAGGCACCCTCATCCAGAGAGGGGAAGTGCCAGCCAGTGGGAGAAGGAAGCGCTGTTGGGGGATCTGCTCAAGCCCTTGGAGGCTCATCTTGTTCTCGGGAGGTCATCGCTTCACTGCACAGGTCAGTGGTGTGGAGGGATGCTTGCACCCTGCTCCAGCAGCCAATGGGACAGCTCATCCTGGGATTGCACTCATTTAATTCTCTAACAAATGCTTTCCCAGGGGTTTGTCTGTGGGTTGGAGAGGCTGGTGGCATGAATCATGGCCCTTGCACTTAATAAATAGAGCCCCCCTCACCCCCCCATCTGTACTGCATGGAGGCACTGAGAGCATTTATGTGGAACCTCCTGGGTGCAGCTTGTCTGGCACAGTGGGGATTTTCTGGGCATTATCCAGCACTGGCTGCACTGTGCTCTGTGGGTGTCCAGGGAGTGGCAGCCACAGCTGAACCTGCTCTGGTCTTTATCCTTCCAAACTGGGCTTGTACCTCCTGGTGTGAGGTACAAGTCTTCTCCTTGCAGCCACTTGCAGCAAGCTCTGTGGCAGTGCCTGCTCTGGCCCAGCTTCCTGTGATGCACGGGGAAGGGCAGGTGCTTATGCTGATGAACCCACAGTGTTTTTACCTGTGAATAAAGCTCCTTAACTGAGGAGAAAATGATAGTGAGCTGTAGAGTGTGCAAAGGCAGGTGCAGGGTGCGTGGTGTGACCACTGCGTGCAGCTGTGAGCAGACAAGCGTGTGTGTCATGGTGTCAGGAGAAGGCAGCTCTGAACTGCCTGGCTCACAGCTGGGGTAAATCTCCAGCAGAGGTGGGCTACAGCAGATTGGCCTTGGAGGCATCTCCACGGGTGAGTTCCTCTGTGCACCCCTCCATTTTCAGCCAGCATCTAGCTGCAAGCAGGTAAAAGTGCATTCATGCTTTGCTATACAGTTCTGCAGCACTGAGCAAGTGACTCCTGCAGGGTTGCCCTCCAGCTCCAAACTCAAACAAGCACTCATGGATATTTGTCTAACGTGCTCTCCAAAATCAGATGCCATGGACTCATCATTGACAGGCAGTGCTACAAAATCTCTGAAGAGCATGCCACAGACAGACAAATATTTTCTTGCTGGGATGCTGACAGGGAGCGACAGGGTTGAGGGAAAGATGGATTGCAATAGTTTGATTGATTCATTTAATTTGTGGTGCAGAATGAGCTCAAGGAAAGCAAGGCCGGGAGAGGGGCTTGGATAAAAAGTCTCAGGCTACGTTTGGTGGCAGCTGCTCTTATTTGAAGTAGTTACATGCAGCAGATGGTGCAGTGGTGGAGCAGCAGCACTGGCTGAGAAATCACTGTGCTTTGGCAGCAGGTCACCTTTTGTCCAACTGGATCTAGCTTGTCAGTCAGCTGGAGCTGGGGCAGGAACAGTGGGCAAAATGGCAGAAACTGAGTGAGGCCATTTGGTTTGACTGTCAGGATCCAGAAAACACCAGGAAGGGTGAGATGGGGGAGGTTTGGGTAGCTGGAGGGTTATAATTATTCTTTTCTTCCTTTTAGTGATTCCTTGCCTTAGAAGTGTCTTTATAGCACCCTGTTTTCAGTTGGTGCCTCTGTCCTGAGCCACAGCCCCTGAGACCTGGGCTGGGAGGGAGAGATTAGAGCAGCCTGTGCTGGCCCTGGTGGTTCAGCCCAAGAGCTGCTAGGAAATGGCCATCCAGAAGAGCTGCCCCAATCCCTGGTCAGAGCCAGGTTCTGCTGCCTTTATTGTGGCTCACAGCATCCTGAAAGTTTGGGGAGCTCTGCTGCAGGGACCCATGGTGGTGGCAGGCATTGAGTGCTGCACTGAATAACCCCCTCTGTGTTTTCAGGAGCAAAGGCTCCCTGGAGAGGGGAGGGAGGGGTACAGCTGAGGGTGGCTGATGGGACAGGACCACTCTTTCCAAGTAAGGGCCCTCTGCTCCAGCTTGTGCCATCCACACTTCTGTCTAAAGGATTTGCACTTCCCTGACATGCAGAGCAACAGCAACTACGGGAATCAGCTCAACTCAATCCCTTTGCTTGGAGCACACCAAGAACAGGGACTGCCTTGAGAAATGCTCTCAGATCCAAAACTCCCAGGTTGTAGCTATGTGTGTCACATCCATAAGACAGTCCCTGTCCCCTTGGCAGTCTCTGGTCCATAGGTGACTCCTGGCATTTCCCACAACTGCTGGTGACAAGGGATGAGGACACTGCTGCCATCTTGCAGTCCTTCAGCCAAGGGAGCTGTGCAGGAGAGAGGACCCTTGTTAGGAGTGATAGGAGACACAAACCAGACCCAAAAAAGCCCAGCTTAGGCATGGAGAATGCCTGTCTAATCTACCTGGAGGCATCTGTAGTTCTAGGTCCAGTGATGGCTTTGCATACAGGTGTGAAAATAAGCCTGGCTGACCAAGAAACTGTGGCCAATGGTGCTGGAAGGGGCAGAGACCTGGTCCCTAAGGGAGAAATGAAAAACATACCCATAGCAGCCAGCTGGAGCAAAATTCCTGGGCAGCTTAAGAGCCCTGAGAGCGACTCACAAGACATCCCCTCTAATTCCCTCCTTCTCCCCACTTAGGCTTTGTTCCGGCCCCTCCGTGTACGTACAGAGCCCTAATCTCTCTGGCATGCAAATAACCACTGGGTTTTTGTGCTCTCCCCCTTCACCTATTTCGGAAATCTGGCCCCTGATGGTGGGGAGGGGAGGGAGGAGAGTGCCATGCAGTGGGGCCTCCCAGAGGAAAGCACAGAGGGCTTAATGGATCTCCTTGCCTCACTGCTGGAAGTTTCTGTGCCAGGGCAGGTCCTGGAGGGCTCCCCACTGGAGCAGACCAGCATGGGACAGCTTGAAGGCAGATTTTAGGAAGGAAAAAGGGTTCATGTTGCTGGCCCTCACCTCACACCACCTGTAGACAAGGCTGGATATGAAGAAAGGGGGGTGCTGCAGATCCTGATGCTGCATCAGATGCAGCACTCCAGGCTCAGCTGCTCAGCTGTGTTTGGCCAGGGGTTAAAGAGCTCTGGGCTGCTCCAAGCTGAGGGGGAGCTTCCCACATCTGCCCAGCTGAGACATAGCCTCAAACCCCAAAGCAATCCCATCTTGCCTGGTACAAAGAGCAGATATGGTCCCCAAATGAGCCTCTCCGAGCTTGGAGATGGTGGGCATGGAGAGAAACCCTCTACTAAATGTTTGCTGCTCTGCTTTTCTCTTCTCTTCTTGCAGCACCAGCAGATTTTCTCTCTCTCTGCTGCCCTACTTCCTCCCAGCCTGCCCTTCCATTCCTAGGTTAGAAGATGGGGAGACCTGACCCAGAGGAAGGGCAACTCCCAGCTCCTGTGAAGCCCCCAGATGGTGGCTGGGGCTGGATCGTGCTCCTTGGCTGCTTTGTGATCACTGGCTTCTCCTATGCCTTCCCAAAAGCCGTCAGTGTCTACTTCAAGGAGCTCATGAAAGATTTCCACGTGGGCTACAGCGACACAGCCTGGATCTCCTCCATCATGCTGGCCATGCTCTACGGGACAGGTGATGCTTGGACACACTTCCCCCTCCTCAAGTGACACCTTTCTCACTCTGTCTGGGCCCAGACCATGTCCCCATGGACTCTTCTCATGCTCACTGGCCTGCTCATGAATCACAATGTAGAATACAATTGTCCCACCGCTTCTCTTCTGGAAGTGTGCTGCATCTCATATCCTTGTTTCCTGTGCCCCAGGAGACCTCAGGGGTCACCCCACCTACATCCCAGGCAGTTGATACAGAGTTTGCTCCCACTGCTGAACTGTTGTTCCCATCACACCAAGCCCCAGGGAACAGGGGTCCAAAGGCAGGGCAGAGCAGAAGTCTCCACACCACCTTGGCCAGACCCAACAGATGCATATCTAAGCAGCCGAGTAGTGAGCTCCATCATTACTGCTTCATCTTCCCTGAGTGCCCTGCTTGGGCTGCCTGCCCCTCCCCAGTTGTCCTGTCTCCTTCTGGTCACCTACTCTTTGTCCTCTGCTTCCTCCCAGGGCCAGTATGCAGCATCATGGTGAACCAGTTTGGCTGCCGGCCCGTGATGCTCATCGGCGGGCTGCTGGCTTCTGCTGGCATGATCCTGGCATCTTTTACCACCAATATCATTGAGCTGTATCTGACAGCTGGTGTGCTGACAGGTGAGAGCCCTGGGACTTGGGGGGCAACACAGGCTTACCTGGGGAAGAGCCAAGACCATGTTGTATTTCCCTTTAGCACTGCCATGTCTAATATCAGGTCTCCCCCACCTATTTGCACATGCTATGGGAAGCATCTAGTCCTGAATGTTGCACCTGTGAGGGATGCATCTGCTGGATCTAAACAGCCAGGGCCTGTGGTTGAGAGATAAAAGAAATCTAAGTGGTGCTCAGTGATTGTGGCAACTGTGGTTGGAGGCAGGAGTACACAGTGGCAGGGGAGGGGAGGCAGAATTCCTGTGTAAGGCTCGGGTCCTGCCAAAGTGTGAGCACAATTTCCTGATTCAAACTTACTTCAGGCTGGTTTAGCCCATCCTCTGTGCCACCAAGATGAAGGCACAGAGGCTTCTGAGGAACACATTCATCCCATCACAGGACTAAGACAGTCTGAGGGGAGTTTTGAGCTCATTGCAAAACACATCTCATGTTCTTGCTCTCTGTGTCTCCCTCCTGGCTCTCACTTCCATGCAGGTCTGGGTATGGCATTGAACTTCCAGCCCTCACTGATCATGCTGGGCACCTACTTTGACAAGCGTCGGCCTCTCGCCAATGGACTGGCTGCTGCTGGGAGCCCTGTCTTCCTTTCCTCCCTCTCTCCCCTGGGGCAAGTGCTGCTGGAGAAGTTTGGTTGGAGAGGAGGGTTCCTTATCATGGGGGGCCTTCTGCTTAACTGCTGCACTTGTGGGGCAGTCATGAGACCCCTGGATATGGGCATGAAGCGGAAGATGGGGAAAGCTCAGGACAAATACGAAGCCAAGGAGATGCTGCCCATAGGAGGGAAATCAGAGGAGGGAATCAGCACCACTGATGGAACCAAGAAAGGCAAGAAAGCCAAGAAGAAGCCCAAGAAAGGAAAGAAGCTTCTGGATTTTAGCATCTTCTCCAACCGAGGGTTTATCATTTACACTATTTCAAAGTTCATCCTGGTCTTGGGTCTCTTCGTGCCCCCCATTCTGCTGGTCAACTACGCCAAGGACACAGGCGTGCCGGACACAGAGGCCGCCTTCCTGCTCTCCATCATTGGCTTCATAGACATCTTTGCCCGGCCGGCCTGCGGCATGGTGGCAGGCCTCAAGTGGGTCCGCCCTCACGTGGCCTATCTGTTCAGCTTCTCCATGCTCTTCAACGGCTTGACAGACATCTGCAGCGCCAGGGCCAGCAACTACACGGGGCTGGTCATCTTCTGTGTCTTCTTTGGCATCTCCTACGGCATGGTGGGGGCCCTGCAGTTCGAGGTGCTGATGGCCATCGTTGGCTCCCAGAAGTTCTCCAGCGCCATCGGGCTGGTGCTGCTCATCGAGGCTTTCGCCGTGCTCATCGGCCCACCCTCTGCAGGTAGGAGTCTTGCTGCAGGTGGTTCCTCTGGTTCATTCCACAGTAGTGCAGGTATTGGGAATGGGTGCAGCACTCGAAGAAAGGCCTCATTTCTCAACTTTACATTTGCTCCAGAAGCGGAGAGCTGATCTCTGCCTTCACCATGGATGTTTCGTAGAGTCGTGTTAAGGATAGGGTCAGGCACATGCTGCAGGCAAACCTTTGAGAGTCTTCATTAGGACAAAGCAAGTGTCTCTCAGTTTCTCCATGGCCTTTTGATTGGCACTGTGAGCAGTGATCTCAATTTGTTCTGATCCCAATTCCAAGGCACAGGTGTTTTGCTGTCAGTCAAGTCGAAACAGTTTGTACAGTCCCCTGAGGCATTTGCTGTTAATTTTTCTAAGAGGATTAAGACACTCACAGCTTTTCAGCCAGTCTAGCCTAGGTCACAGTCCCTGGTAAGGCCCATGCCCCACAAACAGCCCATAAAAACAGGCTGTTGAATGGAGGTTGGTGTAGATTAATGTCTGATCACATCTGAGAAAGCCAAATCATGCCCAAGGCTTATTTCCAAACAAAGTGCAGTTTCCTGATTTACAGGGAAGAGTCAGGGACAAGACTATGGAAAATCCCCAGGCAGGAACCACTCTGTTGTTTCCTGCACTCCCTTCCTCCAGCTGTAACACGTGGGCTAAAGCCCATCACTGAAAGCCTCGGTGTGAATGGTCTTTTCCTCAGCACAAACCACCAGTTATGAGTAAAACCCACCCTCAGCAACTCCAACCAGTTCTCAAGTAAAATTTGGTGACCACGAGAAGACCTTCTTAAATGCTAACAATTCATGTCTCACTCTATAAGCTGTGGGGCAGTCAGCACTCCCAGGCCAGGGAGGGTGAAGAAATACGTGTCTTGGAGGCAGCTGCAGGGACATCACTGGGGGAGAGGGGGATTTAACAGCACCTTCCCCAAGGAGCAAGGCACACCAGAGGGTGCTAACAAGGGACATCCTTCAGCCCTCCTGCCTCAGTTGAGCTGTGCCTTGGTACTGTGTTGGCACAAAGACGGTGCAGGGCCACCAAAGAATGGTGTTGGGGGCAACCAAGTCGTGTTGGGGGCACCTTCCTCGCTGCTGTAGGACCCGCCTGGTGCAGGAAGCTCGAGTGCTCTGACAATCCTGATGGCTCGGACTCAGGGAGAACAGTGCTTGGCTGGGAGAAGGGGGTTGAACAAAGTGGCTTTGTTTGGTGTAATCCTCCTGAGCTGCTTCCCGCTCCGTGGGGCCGAGGGGGTTTGGCACAGGATAAGCTGCACACACACACACACACACACACACACACACAGAGACACAGACACACACACACAGACACACACAGACACACACAGAGACACACAGAGAGACACACACACAGAGACACACACAGAGACACACACAGAGACACAGACACTACCAGAGACACACACACACAGAGACACACACACA
>VZRX01015111.1:20327-48909 GCA_013398075.1 Notiomystis cincta
ACACACACACACACAGACACAGACACACACACACACAGACACACACACAGAGACACACACACACACAGAGACACACACAAACAGACAGACAGACAGACACACACACACGCTGGGGCACGCAGGCTCCTCGCTCGCCATCCGGCTTGGCTGGACAGGGCCACATTCACCTGTGGAGGAATTCACCACGTGCCTCCCAAGAGTGCACCAGGAGGCTCCTCAGCGTGCCCTGGGACCAGTTGCAGGGCATGCACTGTAGCACAGCAGGCACTGGGGGTCACCTATGCATTTGGGAGCATGCAAGACTGGGATGAAGAGCACAGTTCCATGGCTGCATCCTGACTGCAGCAAGGCAGCTGTTCATGCTCCCCAGCACTCTCCCTCCTCTGCCAGCTCCAGTGGATTCAGAAAATATATTGAGAATATCTCTGGCACAGAAATCATCAAGTGTGAGCCAACCTAAGGGATTTCTCTGCCAAACAGAAATTTGTTCTTCCCTTGAGAATGTTTTCCTGACATAGTAGCTTAAGAAATAGCACTGCCTCTCAAGTTTTCCTATCTGAGACTGGCTAATCCAAGTCATGAGAGGCTTTTCTCATCTTTGCAAGTGGAACATGGCCCATCATGGAGTGAGACCATAACATGAGGATGTCACTACTATTTAAGCTTGTCCAAACAAGGGAAAACACCAACCATGCACTGTTACCATACTTTCCCTGGAAGTACAGTGTGGCTCTTTCCCAGGGTGAATTTGAGATATTCAGGCTTCTTGCTCTGCCCTCGAGGAATGGGTCCTCAGCCACATGCAGGTGCTGCCCACCTGCAGGAGTGCATAGGCTGAATTTAACCATCTCCTTTCTTCTCCAACCATCAGGCCGCCTGGTCGATGCTCTCAAGAACTACGAGGTGATCTTCTACCTGGCGGGCTCCGAGGTCGTGCTCTCTGCTCTCTTCCTGGGTGTGGCCAGCTACTGCTGCCTGAACCGAGGGAAGAAGGAGCCTCCCCCAGAGAACAACCCCTCTGCGGGAGGGGGCAGCGACACCGAGGAAGCAGAGTCCGACGTGCAGGAAGCCGAGGAGCACAGCAGCGACAACCACCAGCCGGCCCACAGCACTGACAACGCCGTGGGGGCGGCCAACGAGGAGCCCAACCATGTGGCAGAGGAGCAGAGAGGGGAGGGAGGCGGCTGTCCCGCCGGGGATGGGGAGGTGTTGGCACGGGACGGCTGCAACGCTGACCAGATGGTGGAGAGGGACAGTTTTTAGCCAGGGCAGAGAACAGGGATGTATAAAACTGGCCTTGTTTGCAAGCACCTCAGCATGGGAGGGTAGGTGGGATGCGGGGAGCAGAGAGCTGGGACAAAGGCAGATGTAAGAAATAAGAGGGCGAGGTACAAGAATAGCTGGTCCTTATGTAAATATGTCCACATACCTACCCAGTGATACGTCTACTTGCATCCTGCACTCATGCTGGTACAACACAGGCTCAGAGCAGCCCAAACACCAAAAAGAAAAAAATAATAATCTTCTTTCCTCACTCTCAAAGCAGCCCTGGAGAAAGTCTTCTGAAGAGGCTGCCAAGGACTCTCCTTTTCCTTCTGCATCGTCACAATACAGAACACAAACAATTAGAGACTCTTTGTAATCAGATCTGGTACGCTCTGTTCTGGTGTCAGTGTTTCCTTCACCCCACTTCCATGGTCTGGACAGTGTCAGCCTCACTGGCAGCAGGTTTAGGAGGTGGTGTAACTCGTAGCTACCACCCAGCCACCTCCAGGGGCCGCCAGCGTGGGGGCAGACACCAGGCTCTCTGCAATAACTCCCTGGGGAGCTGCAAAACAGGGAGGCCACCAGCTCCAGCCACCTCTGCCTGGCACATCTTTTGTGGACAGTAAAGCTGGGGCAGTGACACCTGATGCTGCTTTCCCAAGCAGGGAAGTGCTGTGTTAGAAGCTGCTGCTGAGGTACACGAAGAAGACACCTAAGAAAGGCTAATGCCATTAGGTGTGCAGCCACAGTATGGAGCCTCGCTGACAGGAATAGCTCCAAGCCAGATTTATCTCGGCTCAAGTGAGTCCCGTTGACGTGTGAAGGGAATAACTTGGCCCCTGTGGGGGTGGGGGTTTCAAGACAGGTAAATAACCATGTCCCAAGTGATTATCCACCGAGCAGGAACGGCACCAGACGTGCCTGTGTTTTCCTCTTAAACAGAGGAAACCTCCTTACATAAAGGAATCAAAGGTAAGGCAGAAGGACAAGCCCCAGTCCCTGAGTGCCGCTAACGAGGGTGTTGGAGCACGTGGTAGGGCAGGCATGACCCCCTCACCCCCTGCTGCAGCGGTGGATTTCTAGATTCAGAGAGGACAACCTTCCCTGGCATGCTTAAACCACCTCTAATCTTCTTTAGGACTGGATCTTTTATAAACACCCCTGGCCAAAGCTCTTTCTTCCGGTTTCCTGAACTGCTTCACCTCAGAGACCCTGGGGGAACCTGTGACTGTAACGAGGGATCAAAAACTAAGCAGAGGGCTACAGGGAAGGTGGCTCATGGGGCCACCAAAAGTTGTGTTTCAATCCAGACCAGATTGACTACAAATTAATGGGTAGTTGGCAAAGCCTGCAGGATCCATAAAGCCATTTAAACACAGCAGGGGGTGGGGACATGAAGGAAAGGGTTTAATTCTAGATGATCCCAAACAAAACCAGCAGTAAATGATGAGTAAATAAAGCTGTTGAGGAATGGCAGTTCAAGAAGAGACATAAGAACTGGAAATTGAAGGGGAGAAGGTAAACCCCATGAGTCTGTACTCTGTCCCACCATAGCTAATGCCACTGTTAGATCTGATTTTGAGCCAATCAGAGTGGTGACTTTGGGCTTTTTCCTATTCAAACTCACTTAGAAACATCCCAAATGAGACTAAATCCCGTAACAAACCAGATGCAAGGGTGCTGGGGCCCTGCAGGCATTCACCCAGTGCTCTAAAGCTTGTCCTCCCTCCCCACAAGGTAAGATCACTGTTTCTGCTTGACCAAGTTGCTCTGCACTCTTTCCACAGTATTCCTGTAATCCTTCCCCAGTAACCCCAGGATGGGTTCCCCTTATTCACTAGTAGGCCCTCCAAGAAGCAGCTCACAACTTCCCAGGGGTCCAAGGTCCACAGCATGAAAACAACTGCCCTTGTCAGCCAGGCTGGTCACTAGAACAAGGTCCCCTCTGTTTCCTTGTCACAAGTCAACATTTCCCACTAAGCCTCCTGCTCTCAAGGTTTTTTCACAAAAGCAAATAAAAGCCCTTAGGGTATGATAGCTCACTACAGACAGTGCTGCAAAATTCCCAGACCTCTTCCAAAAAACCCAGCTATGCTGCTTTGCACTTTGCCTTGCTGGCTTTCAGGCAGGCTCAGCTGAAGTGTTTTCAGTTCCTCTCAACTGCTCCACGTTTTGGCACAACAAACAGCTCTGAAAGAGGATCAGAGACTTAAGCATCAGCTGAAGCTTGTGATGCAACAGCTGAACTGTGAGGAGAAGGTGGCCCTGGAGGGGCACAGGGATGCCACCTTGGCAGGACTGAGGCACCTGGTGGCCTTTAAAAGGCTGGTGTTCCCCCAGGAAGCTAAGATGCAGAGAAGCTGGTATTACTGGATGGACTGGCTGTGCTACAGCATTTGTAACTCTCTTCCTCTGAAAATCTGTGCTGCACTGACCACCACAGCTTGGTATAGAGATTATGCACCAGCATGAGAAGAAAAAAAGTGGCCAGCCCATGACACCCATCTTCCCAACATTATAATTTAAGATTAAAACCAATGAAAGAAAAGCAAACAAATCTCTTACAGGAAAGGCATGAAGGACATGAAATGAAATATCACATATTTCTTTATTACAGACAATAGTCACTACATCAGAGTCTGTTTAAATTCTCCACAGCAGCTTGACCATGGATGGCTTTTTCCAGGCACCCACAGAGATTAAGAAGCTCCAAAAACAATCAAAGAGAAACACAAATCAAAACAAAAAAAATCTTGGTCATAAATTAATGCCCTTAAATAACTTCTCCCACGACCACTAGAATGTAATGACAGAGAAGTCAAAACCCCTGCCCCAAGAAGCACACTACTCCTGGCAGTTGTGCTGACCACTAACAGAGAAAAGTGCCATCTGCATCTGGGACTGGTCCACAGGGATGGAGGGAGGGGAAGAGAAAAGGAAGGAGGAAAGAAGCAGTCTCACTTAGCTCAGCTTTCCTTTTCCTCCTTCCCTGGTGTTAGGGAATGGGAGGATAGCTACTGCTGCCCAGAGGCAGCACAAAATAGCTGTGCAGAGAGGAGAGCACGCTAGCCATTCTTTACACTAAAAAAATCCCAAAGCCTCTGCCTAAAGAGCACATCTTCCTCTCTCCACAAGGCTCTGTGTCTCCTTTCTGGTTTAAAGATGGGGTATTTCCATCACACTGCTAAGGTGGATTCTCAGAAGGAGCTTGAAGACAGCAAGCAGTGATGCTAACACTCTCCCATAGCACAAGGGGAAGACGAAGGGGGCTGTTCTCAACATTTGTAATCACCTCCAAACCCTTAACCAGCCTCCATGTGTCAGAGTGGAGCAGTGCTGCCCACGTGCTCAGCAGAGTCCTGTCTGCACAGAGGCACATGGCGGTGTGGGAGCAGCTTCTCCTCCCCACACCTCAGTACCCAGGTTGGGTACCAGATGTCTCCAGGGGCAAAAAGAATATCCAGGCAAACAAGCAAAGGAAAAGAGGGGAAAGCAGAGGTTGGTCCCAATCCAACCAGCTACCCCCACCCAAAGCAGAGGAGGAATCCCAGGCTGGACACACAGAGAAATCACGGAGGATGAACTGCCACGTGAAACACATGTTTTGGTAACAGTCTGCCAAGTCCTTCCTCTGGCCGTGCTGGCGCACTCAGGCATCGTCAATGAGCTTCTCTCCATTTGCATCCTCCTTCCCACTACCCTCTCTCTCGCTTTCTCCCTCTTCTTCTGCCCCATCTGTGTACGTGTCCTTCTGCCCATAGCTGAGAGTGGTGCGGGCAAGGTCCACCTCGATGGGAAAGACGTCTGCATCCCGGAGCACGGCGTAGCAGTCGTCGTAGTACTTGGACATTGTGGAGACAAAACGCTGGAGCTGGAACATGATGTCCTGCACTGTGGTGGAGACACAGTGGGGGGAAAAGTGTGAAAATTCCCTTCCCAAACAGTGTGAAGACTGTGATCAAGCCCCCTTACCAGAGTTGGATACAATCTCCTATACATTAATCCCTCTTGGCCCCTCGGGGCTCATGTCTCGGCCACAGCCACAAAGGAGTTCTTCAGTAAAGAAGAACTGAGCCGCCTTCCGAGCTGGGACAAAGGAGGAACACAAAGGCCAAGGTCGTGTCTGCTGAACTCAGCAGTGGCACTCACCATGTTTCTGGTCCAGGAGCTCTATTTTCTCCAGCACGTCCTTCCTCATCTTGGCAAAGCGCGTGCGAGCCTCCTGACGGCAGCGCAGGATGAGGCGGTACTCGTAGTTCCCAGTGCTGACCCGGTACAGGGGCTCGCCCAGAGCCTGCCAAAAACATGGCACCATTTCAGAGACTCCCACAACAGTGCTTGGACACACAGTCTGCCTACCAACGTGGACTCACAGTGACCTTGGGTTATTACAGACCTCCCAGGCTTATGGGAATTGCTGTCAGGAAGAAGGAAATATGAGGAATGCGGAGCCATGTCAAAAGCTGGCAGTCAGTGGGGCCACTTTGAAGGCCAAACACACACCAACCATGGTAAAGAAAAGCACCACTACTAAGCAAATATAAAGGACAGGCACCTTTCAGCCCAGCATGGAGAGGTGGCATGGCTTCTCACCTGGACTAATAAGACAGGCATTAGGAACAAACAAGTTTATATCAAGCACACAAAAAAATCTGCCCTCCTGTGTAAGGTTTGCCCTGTATGGATTGCATAATGAATTACATATCCACACAGGGAACCCTCTGGTATCTCCAAACACCCAGACACAATGCTGGAAACCAACAGGGAGGGACCTACACATTGTCTGCAAAACAGTTTGGAAAGGGGTTAGGTCTGTCAGCAACCAAGCATCCTTCCCTTGCACCTGCAAACACAACACACAGAAAAATCCCTGCTGCAGACTACAGCTCACTAACACACACTGCATGTGCCAATACCCAAGGACGTTACTCTGACAGGGAAGACTGGGAATTCCTTCCTTCCCATTTAGAAGGAAACATAAAATGAAAGCTTGTGTTAGGAGTTTGATTCCTTCCTGGCACTTGGGAACTAAGCATTCTAAAAAATCAAATGCCTGCTCTGAGACTGATACCTAGGATAAAAAATGATGTTACTTTTATGCAGGGAAACTGGAATTTACGGGATACCTTTAGCTATTTTAAACAGAGCTGTTAAGGATTAAAGTCCTAAAACTCTAAACTATAAACCCCTTATTTTTAAGAGAGATCATTTTTCTTCGCTTATAAAAGACAATTCACATGCACTTTGCTGCAGAGAAGCTAAATCTCCATTTCTCAGAATCAAGTCCAGAATTAATGATAAGCTGTACACTACACACAAATGGAATCTGTGAAGATAACACCTTAATCCTCCTTACATAACCTAATAGTACTTAAACACTGAGAAAGGCAAGCACTGAGCAAACAAGCTGCAGTGCTTCCCAGGTAGGATTTAAGGATCCCCTATTTCTAATACATTAAGAACAAATGTATGTAATTCCTTAGGATGCATTCACTAGTTTGGGTGCTGACAGGCACAGGAGTGCTTTTGCAAGTAGTGGTACTCACAATGCAGCTGTACTCTTCATCATCCATCTCTTTGACTTTCAGGCAGTAAGACTTTGCAGAATAAAAGATAAATAAAAAAAAGCAAAACAAGAGGGAAATATTAAAAATTAGATACAACTTCATAATCACCCATACCCATGAGGTTGTACCATTCCAACCCTTCCTTCAGTGGCAGAAACTCTGAAGAGAGCACTATGGGAAAAATTCTGGAGATATACATATATACTCTTTGGGAAAAGACAGTACAAGAAAAGTATGAGACAGGAATAAATAAAGAGGGAAAGAAAAAGATTAATTGCAGGAAGGATTGATGTAGGAAGAGATTCTACCATATTCCCTTGCCTGAGGGCTGCAGCTCCAAGTACTTCTCTCAGTGGGTAAAAAGAAATAGATTCCTACAGTTACAGAACAGGTGCACTGAGCAACCCTACCCTTTTTGGGTAGAAAACAAGAGCTGAGTGGAATGAAGGAGGGAAAAAAAAAAGACAAGGTCTAAATTAAAGCAAATAGGACGTGACAGTTGTTTACTTAGGCTAAAGACAAAGTGTCCAAAACTACCTGAAAAATATGGACTGGGGAGCTATTTAGAGGAGTTCAAGAGCCTAAGTTGCAGAGGAACTCTTTACAAATATATCATGAAATAATTTTGATCATGTAGAAAGTAAGTCATGTGGGTTCTGTGAACTCTTTTTTACCAGTGAGAAGTGTTAGGTTAAAAGAAGGTATCTGAATCTGAGTAGTAAACGTGGCAGTAAACAAAGAAGAGGAAAAAACAGGGCATTCTCTCATGGATTATGGAAAGATGGATATGTGATTATACAGGCTAGATGTGACTTTCAGGATGATTCATGAAACTTAATTTCAACCAGCACTTATTAAAAAAAAACAAACAAGCAGCTCACCAAATATTCAAACTTGACATCCAAGTATTTTTTGATAGTCAGCCTTGTGTCAGGAATGGCTTTATTCAGATAGGTATTCAAGTCAGTGAGCATCTGCAAGGGAAACACTCTGTTGCTGAATTAACACTAAAATGCATGACCACAATTCAAGTGCAACCTTCTACCCAGCACAGGTCATGAGGCTGCCTCGAGTTAACTCTTCTTTGAGCTACAATGTATTTGAAAGAAAATGTTTGATCATGACCCAGAATGGTCAGAGCCTCCATTACTGTCACTGGCAAGTGGTTCCAGTGTTAAAAATGTTTGCTTCACTTCCAGCCTGGATTCTCCTGCTTTTGACTCATTTTATTTTCAGCTGGTCCTGGAAACAGCTCTCCCTTATTCAAAGTTTCACAACACAGCATCATCCATCCAACACTGCACTGAAAGTGGTGCCCAAATCAACACCTAATTCTGTCTTTGCTAAACTAAGTGCACAGATCCCCTGGAGACTCTCACTCAAATGTACTGACTGAAATCCTTACATTGTTCCTGGGTTGCTGATCCTGACCTCTTTTAGTGACCTAATGCAGTTATGGGTACCAGTATCAGGTACTACACTGATCAGACTACTCCCTCATCCCCAAAAGAAGAGGAATATCCTCATGTGCAGAAGTCACAGATTAAATATCAAGATTGATATAACCATTATGTTACATCTCATTATGAAGAGAATTCCCTCAGGGAAAGCAGACAAGGATCATTCTTCCCACAATGAATGAATTTTTCAGACCACACCTTTAAAGACAGGCTTCTGCCCTTCTAGAGTCCCCTCTCCTCCAAACCCTTTACTCCTCTGGTTAAACTCTTTACCGGTTTAATTGTTTTCAGAAGGTGAATCCCAAACTTCTCAATGTTGCGATGGGCATCAGCAAATTTCACAAAGGCTTCACTGGCAGCTGGCTGTGGTTCCCGTACACCAATGACAGAGAAAACATCTCCAAATGCTGCATGAGCAGACAAAATGCAGACAGATGAGTGAGGAGGTGAACCCTGAGAAAAATCTTATCTCCAGTATTAGAACTCCTTCCCATAACCTTACAATTAGCTGGGGGATGATGATACATATTCCCTAAAGACCAGAGTTTGGCAGGGCTTTTCCCCAATGTCTCATGTGAAGGGCAGGGCCTGTGTGGGCACCATAACCAGTAATGCAAGAGAGCAGCCCTTCCCAGCTCATTTCTGCAACTCTTAGTTCTCTTTGAGTGAGGGAATCACACATCTGAGTACTGACAAAAACTCCTGAAACTGGAGGTCAAAGATTTGTGCTCCCTTTGCTCAAGATTCTTTACCTCTGTGTGTCTGAGATAGCTCAAAGAAAGCCCTGAGAAGGCTCTTGGTGTGCTCTGTCAAGCCTGTGATGGAAGTCAGAAAAAACATTTAAGTCACTTCACTGAAACATAATGGAGGCATCCTTCTCTCTCATCTTGTGTCTGATGGAATAACAAATTTACCTTTGTACAACTCTGCAGTCCTCTCCAGCTCCTCTAATCTCTTCACTAGTCCATCTAAATAGAAGCAAGAATCAGAATACAGAATTATAACAGTGACATTCAGGACATGGTTAAGACCTGACTCGGTGGAAAAATACCAGTTTCATGTACTTTGTTCCAATTTTCCTCACCCCTTAAAGCCCGTCCTGTGATACAACATGGGAAGCTTTTAAAATTACTGTGAACTTATTTTATAGTGTGGGGTCATTGCCTATTGGCATTCACTGCTTTAAATTAATCTGACCTGAGATAACATTTAAGTGGCCATAAGGACAGGCTGTATCACTCAGGAAGGGCAGAGATAATCACAACTGCAAGGCACAGCAGAAGAAAAGAATGTGGACCATGCAAGCAACAATAAAAAGCAGGCAAACACAGGAGAGTAAGTGTTCCTTTAGGAAAATGTCCTCCTGGACAACACTTACCATTGCAAAGTATAGCTCTGCTCAGCCCCAGGGCATCTGCTGTCCCCGAGCTCATGTTCTCCACCAGTCGGTGCTTTACCTTCTTCAATACTGAAGGCCAAAAGAGAGGTACAAACCAGCATCAGGGTCACTTCCATGGGCATGAAGAGCTCACCAGCACCTTTCACTGGTTTTCCAGAATGGATGAACTGCACTTAACTCAGTATTGAGGCAGCAGAAAGAGAATACCATAGAAACAGGGCACTCTGGTCCAGCCATGTGTAACACATCTTCTAACTTGCCTGTCTGCTCTGCTCTCACATCCTAAACACTTCAATCAACAGAGCTCCAGCAATTCTTTTGGAAGACTGCCCCAATTAATCACTTTGCTATAAGCTACTCATCTTGACATTTGGAACTAAACTTTGCTTATGCTATCTGCTGTACTTCAGCTGAAGTCAGGAGATGAGGCTGAAAGGCAATCAGGACTCAATGCTCAGCATTGTCCCTTTCCTTATTTTTACCTTTTGAATCCTAGTTAAACCCTTTTGCCACCTCTTGATGGAATTTCTGTCTTTGGTGGTCATACCCTGTGAATTACTAGAGACATGTATGCCCTCCTTGGGACCAGATGACTCAGTCACCTTTATTTACAGGCAGACTTGCCTGCAGATTCCAAGAACTCAGATGAAGCCACAGTGTTCTGGAAAATACCATATTCTCAGCCCACTTCACTTTTCCCAGAAATGTATCTCACTATTCATGATCTTCCAGAACTTCTGTCAATATATCAGCACCATAATGACCAGGAAAAGAAATGAGAGCAAAGAGAATGGACACATTTTGCTGAAAGTGAGAAAGGCAGGCCATATAAAGGAGACAGCTTTGTAGGCTTAGCTCAAAACCAGACACTTTGTTTTAGCAATAAAGGCTCTCCTCTCTCCCATAAAATTTGTGTTTGTACAAAACTCAGTGTATTTCATCACTGTTCTCCAAGCTTAGAAATACCACCAATGCCTTTCAATTCACACATTTCTGTGTACATCTAAAAACAGGTCAGCATAACTTACATGTATTAAAAATAAATTAATGAAATTATTATGTAGTTGAGATTCATTATCCATGCTAAACACAGCACAGAAAAACAAGCCTCCCACAACAACAGTTAAGTCTTGATTTAACTTTCAAACCTATTTCAAGAAGTCAGGGAAGGATTTTTTTAAACCTTTGACAGAATTAATTTGAAAATGACTGAGTTAAAGCAAGAAAGGAAACGGAATTTTACTTTGGTTTTAGCTGGGACCAATCCTTCACCCCTCCACATCATTTCAACACTCTAGGGAGAGAGAAACCAGTCTTACCAATATCCAGAGACTTGCCCTGCTTTGGGTCAGCCTGAAGCTTGTTGTAGTGTATTGTCACTTCTCCCTGCAGAAAGAACAAACCCAAAACTGCTGTGCTGGAAGCAGGCAGCAGTGGCTCCCTCTACCCAAGGACAACAAGCTGCCAACTACGACCCAGAAGCTCCAGTGGCCCCCTCCTACCTCTCACCTTTACCATCTGTATCATCTTGGCCACCTCCACTTTGGTCTTCCCTTTGACAGACTTCCCGTTGACTCCGGTGATTTCATCCCCAGCGGCCACGGTGCCGTCTAAGGCTGCTGGAGTGTTATCAAACACCTAGGACAGAGCACAGGTAGTCTGCAATCAGGAGGAAGGCCAGGGCACAGCTAAGGAGCACAAGCCAGGCAGCCGCATTCCTCCTTTTTAATTCACTTTTTACTTTGCCCATGGTAAAGCAGCAGTTTTCCTCCTTTCCAAAACAAGAGGTGGGCTGATCATCTTGTTCCCTCAGGAAGTTCTTGCCCCTAGGATGTGCCTCCTCAAGTGTAGCATTTCCTGATGTTGAGAGTGTCACACTGTTCCCCTGTGGATACTAACATGCCCTCCAAGGAGAAGGATAATTACAGAAGCCTTAATTTAATTCTTCCACACCTACTAGGTACTAAAGTGAGTACTTTTTCCACTGAAAAGTGAGATGTCATCTCCCACTTTCAGAAAAACAAACAGCATAGGACTCTCTCCGCATTTCCCACCTCTCAGGGCAACACTGTTTTTAAAAGATGGTTGATTTTTCCTCCCCAGGTGCCCACCTGGACAATGTAGAGACAGGGGCAGTACTGTGCTCCTCCCCCAATGCTGATCCCAATCAGGTTCTGAGAGTCCTTCTTCAGGGTCACTGTCCCAGGTACAGTGGGGATGCCCCTACAAAGAGAAAGGAATAACTGAATGTGTAGGCAGAGCTGCCTGCATATGAAACAGCTCCTGTATCTGAGTCAGTACAAATGGAGAACATTCACTCCTTCACCTCTGCCACAGAGTCTATCAGCACGGGCCAGCAGGGAGACCTGCTGTGCTATCTTTTTCTTGGGATTGCACACAAGGATTAGAGGTGGAAGAGACACCCTCATCCATTGCCAGGCACTGAAAAAACACTATCACCACTATCACACTTTAGAGTGTTTCATCTGCACTCAGTGTTGGAGTGAGAGGACAACTTGCACAGCATAAATGTGATACCAATCAAGTGCTCTGTGTTAAAGCAGGGCAGTCACTGCAGAGCAACACAAACATTCTCCTTTGCCCACCAACACAGTGATGCCTCATCCCCAGTCTCCAGAGGAAGCAAGAAATCAGCACTGAACAGGAAGCCTGATGTTCAGCACACAGTGTCATGCACAGGTAAATTTATCAACTCTCATTAGGTCTTGGCTGCAAAGCCTACTTCTATTGTTAGAAACACCAGGAAAAGAAAAGTGAAATACTCACAGCTTGTCTTCCTCAATATCATAGTCCAAATCTGCAAACATTGTTTTGGTTAAACAGAGTCCGCTTGTCTGAAGCTGCTTATTCCAAACTCCCTGGGAAGAAAGAACAGAATAAACCAAATAAATGAATGATCACAACAAAAAACCCCAGAGAACCAACCTGTCACCCTTATCAATCTCCTTTTTCTTTTCTGGGATGCCACACTGTGGTCTCTGCTATCAAAGCAGAGGTCTCCACACCAAAGATGGAAAATGAGCCAAGTGTCCCCAGTTCTCTGCTCTGCATGCGACAGGACAAACTCCTCGAGTTTGAGTGCTGCATGTTCCAAGACTTTCACACGTGCAGCACTTCCAAAGCCCAGAACAAAACGCGGTCCCTCCCAGAAGCTCGACCTGCACCACGGCTGTGAAGATGCTGACTTTTATCCCCGACATCCACCACACATCTCCACGTTCTACACTTCACACCACATCACGCCACTTCTGGACGTCCACCGCCTGTCTCGGGAGGCCGTGCCTCAGCTTTTCACCCAAAGCCTAATTATCTCCCCGTGCACAAACCCCACTTCCATTTATTTTCGGCACGTTTGGGTCCCGCCCGCCCCTCGGCAGCGCCGAAGGCAGCACGGTGTCGCCGCGGCGGTGGTCGCCTCCACCACACCCGACCCTGCGGGACCGGGGCTTGACCAGGGCTCCCCCANGGGAGGCCGGGGACAGCGGGCACGCAGGGGGCCCTGAGCTTCAGCCAGGGCTTCAGTCTGGCTTCGGTCACAACGACCCCAAGCAGCGCTGCAGGCTGCGGGAAGTGGCCCCGCGGAGGAGGTGCCGGGGGAGCTGGTCGAAGCTGGCTGAACAGTGTGCCCAGGTGGCCAAAAATGCCAGTGGCATCCTGACTTCCAGCAGGGATAGTGTGGCCAGCAGGACCAGAGCGGTGGTCGTCCCCGTGTACGCAGCACTGGTGATGCCCCACAATGAATCCTGTGTTTAGTTCTGGGCCTCTCACTACAAGAAAGACGCTGGAGTGCTGGGATGTGTCCAGAGAAGGACAGTGGAGCTTGGGAGGAGTCCTGTGAGGAGCACAAGTCCTGTGAGGAGCAGCTGAGGAAGCGGGGCTGGGTTAGGCTGGAGAAGAGGAGGCTCGGGGTGACCTGATCCCTCCCTACAGCGCCCTGAAAGGAGGGTGTACCAGGTAGGGTCAGTCCCTTCTCCCAGGCAAGCAGTGACAGGCAAGAGGACACAGCCTTAAGCTGCACCAGAGGAGGTTCAGGTTGGACATGAGGAGGAATTTCTTCAGGAAAAGGATGATTGGGCATTGGCATGGGCTGCCAGGGAGGCGGTGGAGTCACCGAAGTGGCACTCAGTGCCAGGCTCTGTTTGACACGGCTGTGTTCGGTCTGAGGCTGGACCATGATCTCAGGGATCTTCTGCAGCCCAGTGATTCAGTGATTCTGTGAAACTGGTTGGCACAGCCCCCCCTCCTGCTGGCAGGCCAGCAGTGACCCAGGGGAGCACTGGATGCCTGCAGATGTGGAAGCCAGTCAGCGCAGGTGTGCCAAACCAGCAGGATTGCCAGGCTGCCACACGTTCTTCCCCTCTGCACTGTGCCTGGGGGCAGTGGTTGGGTGTTCACATGGTTTTCCTGCCTCCACCACGCTTTTGTGGTAGCCTTGGTGCATTATGTGTCATCTTTTCCAGCTCCTCCTGGCTTCTGAGGAACTAGCAGGCTGCCAAACCCGACTTACTGACGCAGATCAAAGGAAAAAAAAAACCAAACCCACCAACATTGTCCTCTTTGAAGTGAAAACTCCTCCATGACTAGGAGCAAGGACTGGCCCATGACAATGACCTCTCTTGCTGGCTGAGAGGGTGGTTGGTGTTTGCAGTATGCAGCCCCTTTCTGCATACATCAAAACACTCACTGAAGCCACCCACAGCGCTGGACTACAAGGGCAAGAGTGTGTTGTAATAATCATTTTGAAGTCCTGGGTCTAAGATGTGATTTATTTATGACAGGAAGCTGAATGAGAAATGCTGTCCTTCAGGTGGGAGCTCTCTGAGGAAAAGACTGACATCCTGACCCTGGCCACTGACAGGAGTTTTACATCAGTGGAGCTCCAGAAAGGATGAGCCAGACCCTGATCTCTGCACCAAGAGCTTGCTGGGGCTCAGCAGTGCAACAGCACTTGACAGGGGTGAGGGCGATACAACGACAGGGCCAGACTCTTCTGGGGGGTTTTGCACAGATAAAGACAAGAGGAAGGGGTTGCAAGTTTCGGGGTGGAATTGCAGTGCAACAAAAGGAAAAAAATCCCTGTGAGGGTGGGTAAGCACTGTTAGATCAGCACAGAGAGAGGTGGTGGAATATCCCTCCCTAGGGGCAGTGAGAAGTTACCCGGACAGACTGTGCGATGCTCTGCTCCTGAGACACACCCTGCGGGACAGGCGAAGCCGTCAGCCCGCGGCGCGTCCCGCAGAGCTGACCGCTAATGCCGGGAGCTCATTAAGCGAATGTCACACGGGCGCAACGCGAGCCCGCGGCGCGTCCCGCGCCCCGGCACGGCCGCTCCGTGCGGCGGGGCCGCGTGTCCCGCAATGTCTCCCGTGGGCTGTGCAGGATCGGGGCCGTGTGTCCCGCGTGTCCCGCGCTGTCTCCCGTGGGCTGTGCAGGGTCGGGCTCGTGTGTCCCGCGTGTCCCGCGTGTCCCGCGCTGTCTCCCGTGGGGCCCCCGGCCACCGGCTGGGCTCCTATTCTAAGGAGGGAGCGCCACCGTGTGGTCAGTGCCCGGAATTGCTGCTGCAGGAGGGGGCCAGGGTTCAGGGTTTGCAAAGCTGGGATGTTTCTCCTAATTTACTCCAAGGGGGGAAAATGAGGTTTTTCACACGCATAGGAGAACACCTGCATAAAGGGAATCATTTGCTTGCGCCCAAGAGGATTGCTCAGGGCCTTGTGCATTAGCTGGGTAGCAGACTGGTTAAAAGAAGTTGCAGGACCTCGTTTCTCCGGCTGTCCACTTCTGCTGCTAGAGCTGCAAGGGAGATGAACAAGCAGTGAATGTTTCCTTTGCTGACAGCTCCTGCCATTCAAAAGAAAGACAATAAGCAGAACTGGCCCGAGGTGAAACGCTAGACCTGCTGACAGCAACAAGGCCAGAGCCTGTAGGTCTGATGAGCCTTGTTTTGTGCTGTTCCAGTGAAGTGTGCATGTTGTGCATGCCCTTCAGTACATCCCCGAAGCATCAGCCTTTGTAGGCGTGTGCTCACTGACCCTGCCTTTTGTGCACAGCTGCCCCAAGGTGTCCAAGATCGATTGGATTCTCTTTGTGTGAGCTGGAGAATGAATCTGTATGTGCCCTAAAGCCATGTCTGTCTCAATAGTAGAAATCCTGCCGATCGCCTCCTCCCAAGGGGAAAAGTAATGAATTGCTGATGAAAATGGTTACCTAAAATCCCCAAAAAATTAAGGCTAGCCAGCATTTAAAAGAATCCCAGGAAGCTGTTCATTTTCAAGAACAGGTCTGGTTAGTTGTATCAAAAATTTGAAATGCAGCTTTCCCTTGAAAATTGGGCTCCCTACTTACAGTCTACTAATATGGCTTCAATCAAGAGGGCTTAGTTTGCACATACAGAGATTTTTCTATCCCCAAGTACACAATCCATGAAAAGTTTGACTCTGAGAGTCAAAACTCCCTTCTGCTTGTCTTTCATCACGTGTAATAAGGAGTCTGCTAGCAGATCACACATTGCATGACTGGCTAGCTTCTTGGCACTCAGATGTATTTCTGTGTACTGGGGCTGTGCTGAATCTCATGTTTCTGGCTGCTTTTCTGCTACTGTTTTCAGTGTCAACACAACTAACTCTGGACTAACATCCTCCTTGATTGCTGTCCCTTGAGCCATGTTGTCTGGTTTTGGGGAAGCTTTCAGTGAGTAAGCGTGGGGATTGTAATTCCCTGCCCATCAATGCACAGCCTGCCTGCCCTGTCCCTTCCCCACTTCTGCTGGGTGCTCCAAATACTTGCAGCAGCCTCTATATGGGGCAGGTGGGACATGGTCCTATTGGGGTGGAACAGGGGACTGCTTTCACTGGATGTTTTAATTGTCCTTCCTCTGAAATTTCCTGCATTTAGGATTCTCTGAGGTTTATCCAGAGGGAAGTTGGGTGAAATGGACAATGCTGTGTGGCAGATGCATTGTATTTCCCTGTGCACCAAACATGTTTCAGTGCCCTTGGACTTTGTCCCCACAGATTTCTTCTCCCAGCCAAGGAAATAGGTCTCAGGGGCACCTGGTGCAGCTTTTATGTCTATGAAAGCATTACTTGCAAAATCAGAACTTGCAACCTGAAAAACCTTAAAGTCAACTTAAAGCCTGATGGGTTTTCTGAGAGCCTGCAGGTGGAAAGCATGAACCCTGTCTTGGCTGATCATTTTTTATTTGTAAGGCAACTTTCAGCCTTTCCATTCCAGGAGCATGACCACATGCTATTGCACAGCCCAGGGGCACTACTGGCCTGGCAAGGTGCTATCAAAGCTTGTGGTCCTTGGGATGAGCCCTTGGGATGTTGAGCTCCACAGCAGAATAGCGACAGGGCATTAACAGGGGACCACATCTCATGAGCAGTAGCAGAGTGAGGGGTGGGAAAGAGGCAGAAACTTGCCCTCATTATGCATGGGTCTAACATGCCCAATTACCCCATCCTCTCCTCACCTCTGCAATGTAAAAGACTGTTGTTGAGAGTGGTCATAATTCATGGTGAACACCCTGCCTCCCCCTTACTCCTTTCACACCCACTGCTCTCCATTTTCCTTCCAGAAAAAAATGTGTCTTTGATGAAATGAAATGGCTCAGTCAAAGAACCCCTCAAATGGTTGGGGACCCCTGCAGTTGGCCACCCTTGCCCACTTCCCAGCTCTATTTCTGGCTGAGTTTGGAGTTTAAGTGGGCTGACCTTGTGCCCTGACTGCCCTGGGGGTCAGTGATGAAAGCGGATGGAGGCTTCACAGTCAGGTCTCTTGTGTGTGACTCTTTTGTTCCCAGGACAAGGGTGTGCAGTGCCTGGGACAGTGCTTAATTGTTTGGGGGCACTGCTTTACCCGTCATGCCCTTCCCCGGGTGGCCCCAGCCCTTCTTGCTCATGCGTGGGAGGGAGGCAGCTTCCCCACTCAGGGTAAGGAGGAGGAAGCAGAGTCTGGATTGCTCACCATCATTTCTGGCTGTTTATCAATCTGTGTAATAAATTTTGTAGAGTGCCAGAAAGCAGAAAGAGAAAGAAAGTTAAAATAAAAAGAACTTCCTGGCCTTTTGTGACTCCTGTCTGTCACTGGGTGTATCCTCCATTGTCCTTCTGTGCAGACAAGAGCACCATCACCTTGTCCCAGCCAGCTCCTGCGTCCATCCACTGTGCTCCATGGGATTCACCCCATCACTGAGACCTCCCTCTGCCCTTCTACAGGTGTTTAATGAGGAAAGTCCTGTGTCAGGCCTGAGGCATTGGGCTTAGTCCAAGTGGAGGCAATGGGCTCACACCCAGTTTGCATTGATCTCGTGGGTGAGCAAGCCCAGGGCTGGATATATTGAGGCTTCTGGAAAGCTTGTTTTTTACCAGACCTGAGCTGGGCACCACACCTGGCACTGCCCCGAGGACATGCAGAGGAGAGGTGGGTTTTCTGTAGGTATGCTTGGTCAGGAAAAGGATGCTGGACAATCTGTGGGCGTGATGATAAAGAATTGAAGGTTTACAAAAGCTTTGCCTGATGGAGGTAGGTCAGCAGAGCTCAGCACAATCATGTAGGAAGCCTTGTACCACTCAATACCTCTTTGGCTGCCTCCTCAGCATCTTTCTTTTCACAATGAGTCCTTCCTGTGCTCTACATCTTCATTAGAGCTGGAGGCTGGGGCAGGAGCCTCCACAGCAGGCCCTCCCCTCTGCCATTTCGGGGAGTGACTGTGCAGAGGAAATGGATAAAAGGAGCCCAGGGTCAGGGTTTAATTACCCCATTGCGTGCAGAGACGAGTGATGGACAGAGACTGTCAGTGGGTCACTGATTAGCTGCCACAGAGCAGACAGAGGAGGGGGGAAATGTGATGAGCCCCTGGGACAGGCCAGTGGTGGGGAGAGCTGTGAGACATGGAGATGGCAGCTTGTTGTGGGAGACACTTTTTCTTTTAGTTGTTTCCCCAGTCTTTCATCCCACTATTTGTCCCAGCTCCATCATGGAGTCCTGTGGTCTAAAAAGTCTCCTACTGTGCTGTGGCTGCTTCACTGGTTAGGGACAAGTTGCTGCTGGGGTGACAGGTCCCCTGGGGGATGGAGAAGAAGGGATGTCTCCTGCCAGCTGTGATGACTTCTTGTCTCCCTGTGGCAAGGTGGCAAGGAAGGATGGAGGGAGGGAAGAAGGGAAGGACTGATGAAAGCACATGAGGGAAGGAAAGGAAGAAAGCTGAATGAAATGGCTGCTGGCAGGTGAAGTGTAATACAAGAGGGTGCTCCTCTGTGCAGAAGTGAAGGTCTCCTTCAGCGAGATCAGCCCAACCAAAGTGCAAACCAGGCTGCCTGTTTTCAGCCCCACTGCTTCACCACTGCCTCCATTGGCCATGGCTGAATGCCTCAGGTAATGAATCTGTCTGGCACCTCTTGGGTCTGGGACTGAGAGAGACCAGTTTTCTTCTCTTGGCAGATTTGGTGACCTGGTTTTGTGTAGCAGTATGCAGAAGAACCAAGTTTCAGCAAGTCTTAACTCTTCTGCTCCTAATTCCATAGGTAACTCCTCCTCCTGTCCTTCTTGCCCTCATATCAAGCCCTTGTTCCTCATCCCACCATGCTGTCTCTGAGCCCAGACTCCCTTTTCCCACATTTAGACAACTCAGTCAACTCATATCCCTGTCCCTCACCTCCATCCTGCCATACAGTGTCACACCTAATCTTCTTCCACCAGTCTTGTTACCCTTGATTCCTCTTTCTTCTCCTTTTCTCTACAATCCCTCTACACATTCCTCTTTTGGAGTCTGATCTTCTGTTTCAAAGTTCTCTTCAAAGTTGTCCCCCAAGGTCCTGCTTCCAATGTCCACTCTCCCTATCATGTCTACTCTTTCCTCTCCCATTCTTGCTTTTCCTCACTCATCCTTTACCCCTCTTTCCTGTCCCCTTCACCCCTGGTCTCCCAGGGTTGTTTGCGTGAATCGTTTCTGGAATCATGAGATCACTGTTTTTTTCTGTCTCTGTCAGTGGGAACATCACATTAAGGAGCACGGATAAGTGACCGGGGGCCATTGGGGTGACTCTGGCACCCCCTCTACCCACCCTCCCTTCCCCCCTCTTCTTCTGTATCAAAGGGAGCTTTGTTGTCCAAAAGCAGAAAGAGAAAAGCAGATAAAAAGGCGGAACATGTGATCTCATTGGCTTTATTTAGACATCCAGCTATCCCTCCTCTCTTGTCTTGATTCATCCAAAATTATCTAAGTAAGAATCCATAATCTATCCTTGGGCTTCTCATTTGTAAAAGAGATGGTGGTAGATTCTTCAACAAGCTGACCTCTTGGTCTCCACAGGGTGCAAAAATGACCCTGATGGGGCTCTCTAGAGAGTGTAATGCCTTTGATTACTGTAGTCTTCGCATCAGGAGTGTGGCATCCCACCATGTGAAGGAGAATTGAAGCAGGGAGAAGCAAATCCTTTCCCTTAAAGTTTCACCATTGCTTAATGGGGAATTCCGAGAGTATCCAGCAATGCATTGCTTCATCAGGGGCACTGCATGGTGAGGAGGTTTAAATTTGCAGCATTAGATGCACAACATTTGAATGAATGAGTTTCTGAATCTTCCAAGGACTTGGGTTTTTTTGACAAGGGAAAAATTCTTCATCTCAGGGTGCTTTGGTTGTCTTTTGTGATGGAGATGATCAGTGTCCTGGTGAGCACCCTGCACGATAGAGCTGCTGTGGGAGCAGTGGAGCACAGCTGGGGTTGCAGGAAGGATCTCTGTGTCTATGTTGGGATTCATTTAGATCCTATCAAGCCAGGAGACAGGAAAAAGGATTATTATATATTCCTTTGTTGTTACATATTGCATGAGTTTGAGGCTTTCCAGTGAAAACTGCTCTGCTTGCTGCTTCGAAACAGTATGGTTGACTAAGCAAAAATCCTTATTGTGGGCAGAGCCATATGAATATAAAGAGTTGGTCAGTGCATCATTTTCATGATGTTTTAACCAGCTTGGTTAAAATCCACCAGACAAGAAGTCCTTCTAATGTGGGAATATAATGGCCCTTTTATCTTTATAGTCCATTCCCCTTCTCTACAGGAGTAAAAATTCTCTGCATAACGCCTTACATCCACAGCTTTGTATGTGTGTGTGCAGGATGCAGCTAAGGCTGAAATTAATTATTGTTTCAAGGACCTTCCAGAATAGTTAAGGCACTAAATGGGAGAAGAGTGCAGAAAGCTTGGCAGAAGGATGCAGGCAGCATATGCCGTGTTCATCTAAAGCATGACATGGACTGAGATCGACTCAGGACAAAGGGTGGTCAGAGGAGTGGAGAGGGACAGTAGAGAAGAAGGTGAGCAGAAAGGCAGAAGGATTTGCATCAGGTGAGACTGAAGAATTTTATTTTACTGCAGAACCCAGTATCAGTGAAGTATATACCAAATGCTATGGAAGGAAGGAAGGTGGGAATTTGGCTTAGGAATTGTTTCTGTTGCAGAAAGGTCACTGTAGAAGTTGCAGTGACTTTGGCATCATGTGATCTTTTACATATCTGTGTGCGTGTAAGGTGACTCAGTGAAGCAGTGTGTGCAAGGAGACTATAGCTGGAAGGATGCCTGTGGGAATGCCTGAGGTATGATTTCAATGGGGTGTGGGAAGACGTGATGTTCATGGGGATTTGCCACAACTTTTCTGTGGTAGGAGATCATGCACAAGGAGATTTACAGCAACAGTGCAGAGAAACTGTGTGATGCTACAACCCATCCAACAGAGTGTCAGCTCCAGCTTACAACCGACTGAATCAGTAAATGTGGAGGCAAGAAAGAGACTTTTTTGGTGCCTCCCATGTGTTTTATAATAAATGCCGAGTTCCCATAAAAATTTAGACTTGTTGTAGATGCCACTCAACTCCTGCCAGTTCTGGGTCCCTGTCATTTGATTTCCCTGAAACAGGCACCATGACTCAATTTACAAGCTATTTCCATTAGCGTGCTGGGCTGATTCAACTTATACCCTGCCTGTTGTGTCAGACTCATTCTTCCCCACCTCTAAGAGAAGCCCAGTGAAGGCAGAGGGCCCTTTGCATAGATGCTCAAGGTCTCTATCAGATAATAGGTGAAGAAATATTTGCCATGACCAAGCTATGGTCATTTTTTGCCATTCCTTAGTCACTTGGCAGCCAATGGAGGGAAGAGGCGAGAGCCGGGTGGGGGAGAGTAAATGAGACAGAGAGAACAAAAGATTCTTTTGTGGTACAGAGAGAGAGAAAAGGGAAAGCATCACCAAATGCCCAGAAGCCATGTTTGTAACAAGAGACCTATTCTCTCAGCTACTTGGAAAACAACTTGGAGTAAAAAGCCCTGGCTGAATTAACCCTTCATGGAGGCGATTTACTGAGCGTGAAGGAAAGAGGCATGGCCACAGGAGACGTAATCTGTGTGGAGAGATAGCGGTCTTGGCTCTTGGGCAATTTAAAACAACGATTGGTTGTCTGGAAAGGGGAGCTGGGGATGATGTTTGGTGGTTTGACCATACCAAAGTTTTAAAATGTCAGATACCCTTTCTTCATAGGAGCTTTGGTTTTGGAAGAGATCACCAGAGGGGTTTTTGTAGCATATGAGGTGATGACTTTTCTATTGATGTTTTTCTTAGGGATGCTATGGAGTAAGGAAAACACCACCTCTAAAATATGTGGCTTACTGCAGCATAATCTTGTCCCATCACAGCCTCTGTGAATTCAGGTTCTATTGCTGGCCTTCAAAAACTCTCTCCTCACACATTGCAACTCTCTTGCTCATGTCTTAGTCCTCTCTTTGACTGAGAAGAACAATTTTACTGGAGTTAGGAGTTCTCTGTACAAACTAATTGAAAGTATGTCAAAGCTTCCATTTCCAAAGAAACAACTATCTTTAGTTCACTGTGAACTCTCTCCCTTAGCCTCCTCCATGTTATTTATAAGGAATTTTCCTCTTTAATTGAGTGGATCTTTGGGTGAAAGGAGACTCTGGGATGATGGTACCAGTAAAAGCTCTACTCAAGGAAAGAGAATCTGCACCTGTTGGAAGATAAATTTGGGATATGCTGTGTCAATTTGACTGCAAACTTGCTTCTGGGTGCTCTAAAGAAGCAAGACAGATCTCAAAGAAAGCTTCTCCTCCTCAGAGCAGTGCAGAAGGGACAGCACCCTGCCTCTGCAGCCTCCTAACACAGCGCCAGGCAAAGGGGTGCAAAGAGCAGTGGAAAGACGTTTCTCCTCTCTGCTTCACCGTCTCACCAGGTCAGGAGCAGTGTCCTCCCGTCATGGGTCACCCATCCCCCTGGCCTGGTGGTGCACATGGGGAGGATGCAGTGGGTGCCCCTGGAGCCCGTGGTCAGGTGGGCTGCCAAGCGGATGTGAGATGCAAACAGCCTTACAACTGTGCTTTCGTAAATAAGCCATCACATGGGACTCGTGCGTGTCTGTTGGAGCAGCAGTTTGAAAACAACCAGGAAAATCATGTGGCAACAAAAGTCTGCGTGCTCCCAGCCCTCCCCCACTCCCTAACCTTCTTGCTCCCTTTCCTTTCTCTCTCTCTTTCTCTCTGTCTTACTGAGATGGTAACCCCAAAAGCTGGAGTTGGATTTTGCTCCCGCTAACCTCATCCAGGGCTTTGGGGTATTTGTGTTGGCACCTGGTGTTGGCGTTCAACATACCTGTGCTACTCAGACCACCTGTGCTGTGTGATGTCCCCTGCAAGCTGCCAGGGGAATTTGCAAATTCAGTCTCCTAAAGGGATTGAAGGACATTTACCCAGAGGGGATGTTAAACATGATTAAACCCATTGCTCAATGGGATTTTCACTACTGAAGGTGAATCTGGAAGAAATTGTCTTTTTCTTGGCAGTACGGTTTTAATACCTAATGGGCACTTACTGGAGTTACTTGTAAGGTCAGAAGAGAGAATTCTGGAGTTTGTAAATTAAAAAAACTTGAAGTTCTCCACTGCTGCCTCATACAACTAATTCACAGTGGCACAGCAAAGCAGGAGTCTCAGAACACTGAGACCTCAGCTGAGCTAAGAGAAGGTGGTGTTCCGTGAAGAAAAAATGCTACTACACTGTCAATTAATGCAGGTCTTTGAGCCTTGGCTGCACTCATGGTCTCCTATTGTAACTGAGGTCTTAGGTGCATAGGCTGACCAACCTTGATGAGTGCAAAGAACTCAGAGCCAGGAAGGCTCTGAGGGATTTTTGGTCTGTGCCAGGTGAGGCTCAACCTGTCCCATTGTTCTAGCACTTGGGTGCTGTTGTTGTTTACACCTTCTTCTACCATATGTTCCTCTAGCTATCATNCCTCTCCTCTCCTCTCCTCTCCTCTCCTCTCCTCTCCTCCTGTGAGTGATTCATAGCAGAACATCAGCATTTTCTTCCCCCTTTGATCTACCAGCCCAAATCTGTTTATCACACAGCATCCTAGCCCTAAAAAGGAAAATCATCCTGTCTAAGAAATTCCCTAGTCAGGAATCACAGAATCATGGAATCAAAGAATGTTGTGGTCTGGAAGAGACCTTTAAGACAATCTAGTTCCAGCCCCCCTGCCATGGGCAGGGATGCCACCCACTAGACCACGTTGCTCAAAGTCCACTTAACCTGACCATGAACAGTTCCAGGGTGGGCAGGGATGGCAACCAGTGTTTGAAGTGAGAAAACAGCACCTGAAAACCTCTCACAGGACTTATATTTTGACTAGGTTTCCTTGTTAGAACAAAATTTCACTCAATGTAACATGGTGTGTGTAAGACATCGCCACATAAGTGACACATAAGTAACAAGTAAGTGTTACTTATCAAGGGAATAAAATTCTTAGACAAAGGATTAAGCCCCAAATAAAGGAAAATTAAGACTGTTTCCAAATAAATGATGTCTCAACATAAAAGATTTTACCTGGAGGATCTGGCAAGTCAGTGTATGTTACAGTGCTGCCAAATCCTTTCCCTCTGCACTTGTTCTGTCTCTGCTTTAAAAAAAAAAAAGAAAGAAATGTGTAGTGACGGGTAGGAGATGTTGTGGTCCCGGGGAGAAGCAGAGCCCCATCTCCTTACACAGCTAGCAGGGAGTGGAGCAGGAGAGAGGAGGGTAGCACAGTGCTGTACAGCTGCAGGGCTGCTCACAACAGGGCAGAGCTCCCAGAGAATGTGCTCTTTGTTCCCTGCCTTTAAAGGGTAAGAGAAACACTTATGCATGGCAAATTAGCCCAAAAATGTATTTCTCTAAAACACCCGATTGTCTGGCCAGCTCTGCAGCTGCAGGGAAGTTCCAGGGAGAGAAGGGGGAGGCGGCGGGGAAGGAGGAGGGAGGCAGGGAAGGAGGATATTGATGGCTGGGGCGGGGAGGGGGGGCAAGGCAAGATGATTGTGCGAATGAGGGAGAAATTCTCATGCCTCCATTCAAACAGAGCTGACCAGCGAGCCGGGGGACCCCTGAGAGAGGGGCCATGTTGATGGTCAGGGGACCACGATGTCTCCTGGTCTCCTGGGGGCAGGGAGGAGAGGGGACACAGCCAGCTGTGCTGTGGACAGCGTGGGAGCAGCGCTGGTGCAGCGGCGGTGCCGGGGAGTCCTGCCCCCGGCAGGTTCAGCTGTGCCATCTGGGCCGGGATGCTCTGCGAGCAGTGCCATGCTCCTCTAGTCACCGTGTCACACGTGCTGCGGGGCTCTGACTCCTCTCCTGCTCCTGAGCACACTGCACAAGGTTTGGCTGTCTCTGAGAAGCAGGGCCTGTGCCCTTCCCAAGGGGTGGCACTTAGGTGTACAACATCCCAAGTGTACCTCTTGATCAGGAAATTGATCTGGGCTTGTTAAGAATTTCCAGCTTAATGCTGATACACATTTTTAAACTCCCAGACCATTGCTGGCAGAAAAGTGGTTCCTTGAACTTTCCTGGAGTTTGGGAAGTAAAACCTACTGATAAGATTCTTGACAATGGCTTGGACTGGGAAGTTCATGGTGAGTGCCACTGTCTTGTCCCTGCCCCAAGGGATGCCCCTGAAAGTAGTCAGGCCCACCCTGAGCACAGTTGAGACCTCAGGGAGCATCTCCCACATGGTCTGGGATGAGACATCCTCTTCATGTGCGTGTATTTATTTTATTTTCCATTACCTACTGATGTGGAAAGAGAGGTGGTCCCTTGCTGCAAACCACAGGTAACCTGGCTGGTCCTCACCACTGCTGACTGGATGCTCCTGGGGACATCTGCACAGTGATCAAGATGCTGCTGCAGAGGAAGCAGCTCAGGCTAAGCTTTGCCTTTGAGGACACTCAGGGCTGCACTTGCCTGCCATAAATGCAGGTCACAGTGCTCTGTCCTTTCTGCCACGTGTCTCGGCCTATTTTGGGCTGATGCTAACTTCTCCTTCAAAGTCACCAGTGCCACCTGCTGCAAGGGCTGGTGAGACTGGGAGGTAGCCTGAGGTTAGGCCAAGTTTAGATTGCCCATGAGAAAAAAGGAAAACATGAAATTCTCAGATGGGATTTGGTTTCAGTACATTCCCATGTCTGTCCACTGGCACTGACAAGTTGGTCCAGGCAAACTACAATCTGTTTCCAGGTTGCTGTTATACTTATCCTGTGACCACATGTTTTTAAGGAAAACCCTGTAACTCTTTGGGTTTGTAATCCAGAAGTCTTATAAAGTCCTCTCTCACTGGACCAGAGGAAGGGAAGGACAAGTGGACCTGGAGGACTTATCTGAACAAGTAGTGATACCAACTGCTGCTGAGAATTATTCACAGAATCATGGAATGGGTCAGGTTGGAAGGGCCCACAAGGGGTCATCTGGACCAACCTCCCTGCTCAAGCAGGGTCATCCCAGAGCACCTGGCACAGGATTGTGTCCAGACAGTTCTGGAATATGAGGGAAACTCCACAACCTCCCTTGGCAGCCAGTTCCAGTGCACGGTCACCTGCACAGTAAAGAAATTCTTCATATCCAGGTGGACCTTCCTGTGCATCAGTTTCTGCTCATTGCCTCTGGTCCAATCCTTGGACAAATGCCTATTCATGCCTTGATTCTTGCCTATTCATTCTTTCTTTTCCCAGGTTTCATTAAGATGCTGTAGTTAACACTGGATATTGGAAGTAACTGACTGAGGGAAGGCAGAATCCAGTTTGAGAATTTCCTATAGTGGAGAAGCTCATCAGACTTTTCTTGAAGAGGTGTGATGAGCAGAGGAGTAGGTGGGGAGCTGAACCACTATTTAAATGAGGGGTTGGGAAGCTGCTGGCAGCTGTGTCATCCTGTCATCACTACCTTGCACCTTTCTTTATGGCCAATTCAGTCTCTCATTTTGTGTTTACGTGGGAGAAGAAAGGATGAAAAATGTTAACTTTAATCAAGTCAGCAACCCTTCTTGGACACACTTCATTTTCCACTCAGTTGAAAGAGGTTCTTCTTTGTGCATTGACATATATCCCTGTGATGAGGGGGATTCTGTCCTGTTCCCTCCTCTCAGACCTTCACATCCCTGCCTCTCCTCATATGTCCCTCCAGAAACACCCTGAGCTGCTGCCACACAAACATCTGTGACCACATTCCATGAATTTAACCTTTATTTTTAAGGCCACAGAGCTACAGCAGTGCCAGTGCTGGGCTTCATGCCTGACCTTCAGGGAGTGGGTGATACAGATTGATGGCAGGCCTGCCATGAGTTCTAAGATCACTTGTGGCAAGGTGGGACTCAGGGAAACCAGGAATCCAAGCACATTCCAGCACTTTGTGGAGATCCTGAGACCTCCCAGCTAAAGCAAGGATGTGGCATCATTAGGTGGGAATGACTGGTAAAGGGAAGAATTTATTGGTAAATAATTTGCTAAGAAATAGGACTTCAAGGGAATGAAACCAGTTGCATATTCAGACATAATTCAACAAGGACTTTTGACTGGAAAGTGAGTGTGGGAGATGGATTTTTAAAATATCAAAACATTTCATTTCAAGGCAACCTTCCTGAATTATTCTTTTCTAAATGCCAAAATGCTGTGAATGGACATTTTCAAAGTGAATTTCTGACATTTTGTTTCAAGCCAGCATTCTGCATTTAAAACTTGACCCAGATTGAAAGATGAGAGGTCAGTCACAAGACCCTAAAACAATGAAAT
Organism: Notiomystis cincta; assembly: GCA_013398075.1. Classification (NCBI taxonomy): domain Eukaryota; kingdom Metazoa; phylum Chordata; class Aves; order Passeriformes; family Notiomystidae; genus Notiomystis; species Notiomystis cincta. The sequence continues at coordinate 48,135 of VZRX01015111.1, forward strand.
AAAACTTGCTATTTAGAGTTCAGAATAATGTTTCAGTCTCTGAGTTATGCCATTTGAAATAAAAATTAAAAACCACCATAGAGCTCCTATGCATGTTAAGATCAACGTGGCCCTACCTGACACCTCTGAAGTGGTGGAGTCATTGGAGCAGAAATTGACTGTGTGGTTGAGATAAAACCAGCCAGTAGTATCTTGAAATGAACTAAAAAATGCCCTTATGCATCCCACAGAGAATTTCACTCTTCTATTGATAAATTTCACTTTGATCTCAATAAGGCTCTTCATGGGGGGATGTTTGCATCCCTTCAGCTCCATTGGTAGCAACAGGCAGAGCAATGATGAGCAAAGCCACGGTGCCTATGGCAGTTTTACTCTGCTGGCAATTAGATTAAGGCAAAGTGGCAACCAAAGCGTTATCATTTTCCATCAGGCCCTGGGAGCAGGGATCTGATCCCCATGAAAACCAGTGGAGCTCTTCATGGGCATGTGTCCATAGGCAGCTCCAAGGCAAAAATGCAAGCATAAGCAAGGCCTAGGTGCAAGAAAATCTCTGCTAATTTGGGAAGTGGCCCTACCACTTCTTTTAATGGGTGGGTATGTTGGGAGACAACAACCAAGCAGGATGAAGGATGCTGACAGTGCCTTGAGAAGATGCTGTGCCCCCCAACTGCCTGTTCTGCACAAAGACAGGTTCAGTCTGGAGGGACGTGAGGATTAGCCTTCCTTCCCCTTCCCGCCAGCCCCGACTCCTCGCTCCCTCCCTCTCTCCCTCCCT